>JAQQZR010000013.1:7850786-7861640 GCA_030068235.1 Notoglanidium macrostoma | reverse complement strand
AGAATATATTTAATGATAGAGACTTCAAAGCACTTATGTAAGTCGCTCTGGATAAGGGTGTCTGCCAAATGCTGTAAGTGTAAATGTATGCTTTAGTGGGATTTTAATCACTTTGTGTGGGTATTATGTTAGCGGTGGAAGGTTTGGGCTGTGTCAGGATTTCCTCACTCCAACACTCCCTTATTTCCCTTTTAAATGGAGGCTTTTATAGCTTTTGGCTCTTTCGTCTTGTGTGTGTAGCACCTAATAAGTCCCCTATACACTGAACAAAAGTATGAATTTCTCTGCAAATTCTTTTGTGAATGTGGATTGTATCCTTCAAATTAGATCACAGGTTTTTCAATAGGTTTACAGTCCTGAGATTATGATCACGAAACACTGATTTTTCCCATCCTGCAACCAGTTCCTTTAATTTGAATGTAAAGGTCCATTATGCAGGACTCATCCCCCTGAATTCCCCTCTATTACCCCTCCCTTTCCCAGCCAGTATTAGTGTGTACGGTGGCCATCGGGTGCCTGGAGCATACTTCAAAGTACACACATTAATACTTGTGTGCTTTTTCCCCATGCTACATAAGAATAATCCTACTTTTTTCAAAATTTGGCTTCTCAAACCTGTTATCCAGCACCTCAAACACTGATTCTTTTTCTTTCTACTTCCTTGCCTTTCTTTCTTATTCTTTGTCAATCTTCCGGTGTTTCCTTCTGGAGTCACGCTACAGCTTGGAAAACCATGAAACGCAGAAGACGCCCTCTAGAGGTTTGTCCGTTCTGGGCTACTGTAGCAGCGCAACATGGCAGCTCGGTGGAAGAAGACCCGCTCCCTGTGCAGATATAAAGGGCTCAATCTAAGCTCATGAATACACAATGATTCATAGTTACAGGTAATTATACACTAATGAAAACATATGAAATCCAGAAGTATATTATGGAATACGTACTCCATTTCTGCTACCCTCAAAATCCTACACAGTTGAGCTTCAAAAATTTGGTGAAAGCTCCTATGACCAAGTCTTAACCTCTTGTCGCAAGGTTCTGTATCTGGGGTCTAATCCAGATACCCCAGAACCATGCCAGATATTTCCAACTCAGCCAATTCTCTGCGAAATTGGTTTGGCTCCAGCACCAAAAGCCTGACCTGGGACCAATTTAGAGCCATTTCAACGCCAGGACAACAACTTCAGCTATATACACCAGAGCAACACTAGAAAAAGATGTTGGGGGTTTAAAAATCATTGTTGGATTTTAAATAGAAAAATGCCAAATTAAAATTGTAACAAGGAAACAAAGGCAAAGTGTTTTTTTGCTTACAATTGTTGTCTATGACGCCGCCTCTGGCCGTATATTTGAAGGATTCGGGTTTAATGGTAAAGTAGGTTGTCAAAGTCAGTAATTCAGACCCAGTATATCTTAGTCTTCTTGTTGTCGTGTTATTAAATTATTTAGTGTTTTGGCTCCTAACTCAACATAAAATTGTCATAAAATTGGTGCATATTTCATTAACATTCAGAAACTACAATTGGGACATTTACTGTACAAATTATATCTAACTATTTAATCCTACCACTAATACTTAGATGCACGTCAGGCTTCGGCCGTTTACAGAATTCACATGTACAGATACATGCGAATTCACAATTCTTCACAATCTTGTACACTACGCAGTTCAAAGCCACTTTTGAACTCGCATATTTAATGTGAGACCGTAGACTGAGGTGTGAGTTTACTGTTCAGTGACTATGGAGTGTAGCCAGTATGAACAATTTGCCATCCCTCACCTACCCTGTGAATTAATACATTAATTTTCTGTGAATTCATTGTTACCACTAGGTGTCACCATCTCCTTGACATTTGTTTTTCTTGGATTCTGCAGCAGCCTACCTTTTTTCATTAGTTTAAATCCACTCCTGGAGGGTTGCATGAACATTTTAATGTTTCTCTGCTTTAAACCAGCTAATGATCAAGTCCTTCATGTGCGTTGTACAGCCTTGACTCAATATCGACACTTCTTGCTAAGCTCAGATAGTAATTTCATCACCGGAAAGGTTGCTGAATCTTAAATCGACGTTCTCAAAAATACTCTTTGCTCGGGCTGCCTGATCAAACCGAACATGACTGACGTGACCGAGAAAGAGGCCAGAACTGGTTTCGAGGTGGTATCACCACTCGTCAATCAGACTACCTTCGGAATATAAAATAAGAGTCGGCAGCCTCCACCACTTGGTTTCCATGGACACCACGGCAGGACCGAGAAATATTTACTGCATTATTACCACCTAAACATCAGGATGTAAACTCTTCCATAAAAATTCTGATTAAATCTCACAATGGAGGACAAACAGGAATGTACTATAAATTGCCCATGTCTTGTTTTACAGTCTGAAGTAATTTCAAGAACACAGTCAGGGGCAAGAGTTTACACTCCCTTTGGCTTCTGGTTGATTGAAAAAAAAAAAAAAATACCCTTTATTTTACAGTCTACAAACTTAATGGTTTTTCTAATAAAGAGTAAAAAAAAAGTTTACAGCCAAAAACAACTGACTAGAGCTTGCTAATGAATAGAATTGCTAAAAGTTTGTATTGTCCCCAACATGCTGTAGTTAATTTGTTCAAATGTGCCTTTTGAAGCTACATAAAACCCTTAAGCAGTTTGCTGTGAGCAATCTAGTTAGAAATTTATAGTAAAAATCCCTTAAACCCCAAAATACCGACCTTTCATACAAATCATATTAAAGTATTTAAGGAGAGCATTAAAAATGGTGAAAAGGTTTGTAACACGTTGGTACACACACACACGGCTAAACGTTTGTGAACACGCAATGGCCATGCCACCCATGTGTGCTTGTTGATCATCTTGTTCCAGATTTATTCCCTCTTTTGCGGTTATAATGCGCTCCACTCTTCTGGGAAGGCTTTCCACTAGATTTTGGAGTGCGGCTGTGGGGATTTGTATTCATTCAGCCTCAATGAATGAGGTCAGGCACTGGTGTTGGGTAAGGAGGTCTGGGGTGCAGTCAGTGTTCCAGTTCATGCCAAAGGTGTTCAGTGGGGTTGAGGTCAGGGGTCTGTGAAGGACACTCGAGTTCATCCACTCCAAGCTTGGCAAACCATGTCCAGTGAAGGGAAACTAATGTTACTGCATTTCTATACAATTGTGTACTTACAATTTTATGGTAACAGTTTGAGGAAGAACCACATGGGTGTGGTGGTCAGGGGTGCACATACTTTTGCCCATATGGTGTATATTGGGTTATTCAGCTAAGCAGCACTTGGGTCCAATATAAATTCTTCTGCAAACTAGAGTAAAATATAGTAAAAAATTATTCAGATTGATCATAAAACAAAAACGAAATGGGTGCTATATTTTCATATTTTATAAGAGAGATTGTGGGATATATTCTTCTACATAAAGTAAAACTGACAAAAACTTCACAAACTGACAAATATCACAAACTTTTGACCAACAAAAGATGATATTTTTTGTTCTAATTTGTAGATTTATAGCTTGTTATATACATCTTATTTATGCTATTTAAAAAAACTAAACTATAGAACAATATGTTGTCATATCGACTATATTTTGACTATATTAAACATTTTGAGCTGAAAATGACAATTCTCTTCATAATTAATTAACAAACAGCTAAATTCTTATGTTAATCACTTGTCTAAAAAAACATCGTTATTGGACATCAGTGTTTCAGTATTGATAAATAAAAAAAAAGCAAAACTGCAAAAAAAAAAAAAAAATGTATTTCATAGCTTGGGTTCATAAACTTTTGCACAGTCATGTCTGAGTGGCACATAACGTAATGACTCAATTAGTGAAAGTTGGGAGCAAACTGCAAGTGACAAATTAAGACTTAATGACATCAGCGAGAGTATAGTTGCAACTCAATGCTCAACAAAGTGTGCTTGCTTGTTTAATCCCACGAAATTAGACACATAATCGTTAATAAGGAGCTGGTGAATGTGAGCAAGAATGAGACCCCGCTCTTAAAAGTCTTTCCTCATTTGTATCTTCAGAGATCTCACAAGGTTGTCGTCTGAAGCGTTTCATTTTTGGTGTTAATTTTTTTTTTTTATTTTCCAATCAAAACGTTGCAAAACTGTGAAATTTCTCCACTTGTCTATGACGCATCAGATGGGAAAGGAGAAAAATCCATTAAAGAAACAGTT
Organism: Notoglanidium macrostoma; assembly: GCA_030068235.1. Lineage (NCBI taxonomy): Eukaryota > Metazoa > Chordata > Actinopteri > Siluriformes > Auchenoglanididae > Notoglanidium > Notoglanidium macrostoma. Next base: position 7,857,461 of record JAQQZR010000013.1, on the reverse strand, counting down.
CTCTATGAAATCTCAGAAGTATTCGAGTCTAATAATAAAACAAATATTCAGCCTTGTAGCAAAAGATTGTTGGTTTTCTGGATCGGAGCTCCACATCGCTATCTCGCTGCAGATCATTTTACATGGCTGTGATGTCAAGGTAATGCATTTGAGCTGGCTAGGCTGGTTTGCAAACACGAATTCCCTCAGATGACACAGAAAACCTAAGACAAAAGGCAGATCTGGCTGCATTTTTGTTCCAGAGGGACATGGCATTTCAACTTGCCGAGTGTCTCGCATTACAGTGCGATGTGACCTTTCAGGCTGCATTCAAAAGTAGGATAAACAAGTGTACAGTACATTTAAAGCTATATTGCATTACCAGAATTGCAGATATAACATTTTATTTAATTAAGATCTCTTTCCAAAAAAAAAAAAAGGATTTAACCAAACTGTGTGTTTGATATTTTTGTTTAACATACCGAATGCTGGGTCCTGAGATCGGCTTCCTGTCTACGTGGAGTTGGAATGTTCTCCCAGTGTCCGCGTGGGTTCCTCTGGGTTCCATACAGTGGATAGACCAAGTTAGCACACCTCTTTTAAACCTGCAGGTTTTTAAGATGTAAAGAAATGAAACTAAGATAAATCATGTCAGATCAATACAGATAAAAAAAAAAAACAAGTCATGAAAAAAACCCTACTCAAATACTTAGAACTTTTCCCCATTTAACAGTGGGTTCTAATGTACTAATGACCATGACTTCATGTTGGGAACCGCTACATTACACATGTCCACTTTCTCATTCAAAGAGAAGTATAAAGCTGTAAACATTAATTTTTTCCTAGTTAGGTTACTGTTAAAATCCATAAAATCAGATCGAGTGTTAATTAATTCTACAATAAAAGTAGTATTTTCAATACGAATGACTTGTTCTTGAACATTTAGATGGCATCTATCTAAATCTACACCTGGATTTTGTGACAATAATAGTTAATTAAATAAATAAAATTGAATTGAACAGAACAAGGGCACAATTGTGCGAGTTGATGTGTGGCGGTGTGGATGCAGAATGACTAATCATAGAAATTCATCAATTCCATACCTTTAGTCTGAATTGATGAACCTGTCATCTTTCCCACTCTTGTGTTCATCAGTGCAAAATGGCAAGCTGTTTATTCTGACAAACCCCAACAGACTCGATCATTGATGTGCATGATCGATGTCCAAATTGTTTGGGATGTAAACATCTCTGAAAGGCATTTTCCTTGCATTATAATACCGTTACAGCAGTGCATAAAGCATGCCAACAGGTTATGGAGATGCTTCTAGCTCTTCATCACCTTCCTCTGAAGTGTAAATCAGGAGCACGGAACAGCAGCAGCACCAAACATGCAGCAGACTGCTGTTAAAGCTGCCTTGGCAAAACTGAAGCGGTGTCCTCCACATGCATGCACAAGAGCCTGATCCATTTCATACTGCTGTAGTGATTTCAATAATGAGCTTTAATGCCCGTTTACGAGCACAGTCACGCAGAAATGTGAAGAAAGGGACCCTGTAGGCTTGTGATCAATGCCTTTTATCAGTGATTCTTGTCCTTTATAGCCTATAGAATAATAAACATCATACGTGATTTCCCGTCAACAGTATACTGAAGCAGTAATAACACACTTTCAGTCTCCAAAAGTTGCCATATAGATGTATTACGAACCCTCGTGAAAGCTTTGCTGCACAGCCTCAAGTAGTTCAGAAGGAAATTGCTTTGAAAGGGGTGGAGCCAAGGAGTGGCCAGGGATGGCCAGTGCCACCCTAGACAATCATTTTTCAGCGCTCATCAGTGATGCAGCATGATCAGAATAAATTTGTCTTGTTGCAATATGACGTGAATCACAAACCTACCATCAGAAAACTTACCAGATGACTCCGGGTTTACGGAAGATGAGGAACGCACATTGCAATGGTGTGCGTGTGTCTTATGTGGCGAGTCACGGAGGAGTGATGCCATTTTGAAGGGATACTGTTGAAAACACTGGTCAGGAAAAACACCACGGAATGACTTGCACCATTTCACCAGTGAAAGCAGTTACAATAGCTAGCCATTCATAACTACCCAACATTCAATTTGGTGTTAGCATTTAGTGCTAGCTAGCCAGTTGGTGTTGGGGAAACCAAGAGTTAATTCACTGAAATATTTGATACTTCTAACTTAAGACTGCTGAAAAGAAACTGATTTATGGGATTTATCAGTCAAATTAACTAGATCATTTGCTGTGTAGAATTAAATTATTAATAATTTAAGCTATTATTAAATTATGTTGGTTAGCTAGAAAATTAAGACTTGTTAGAAGACTTCAGGGAGGATCTTCATAAATCAAATCAATGGTACTCAATTCAGCCATGGTTAGAGAATACAAAAAGTGAAGACTCTAGCTGTAGATATTTTAGCCAACCCAACAACACAGAATCTGTTTTTACATCAAAGTCAGGATTTAGAAATTGGAAAAAGGCTATGTTCAAAGATGGAGGATTTGAAAAATAGTATTGTATTTTTCATGATGGGTCAGTATGGCAGCAATGCCGACATGGAAAGAATTTGAAATGGCTGAAAAACACCACAAATCACTAATGGACAACTTAAATGTACTGGACAATTAATAGCTAAAAGAAAACAGTGACACTTTAGTTTCTACTGCAGCACGAAACGTTGCCCTAAAGAGGACACGGTGATAAAAACATTAGACAAAAAAAGGGAACTTTTTAGGATTATTAGAATTAATTGCCAGACATGATCCTATGTTATAAAAAAAAATAAAATAAGAAAGCCAAATACACAAATCTTCATATTCAAAATGAAATACTTTTTCATGCTTAGCAGAGATGGTGTGTTCCTTGATCATAAAAGAAAGTTTTATGAACTTTTAAACTTTCAGCATTTGAGCTGATGAAAGCAAGGACATAAAAAAGAAAGAATAACTCATTGGTGCTCAGATATTATTACAGTGGGGCTGTCCATAAAGGTTTTTTGCATGTTGAAAAGGCAGACCATTTAGATGCTGAAGGCTTAACACAAAAGATCATAGCTATTCTGGAAGGATGTGGCCTGGAATACAAGAGCAATCTGGTAGGGCAGGCATGTGATGGAGCTTCCGTCATGAGTGGGAAGCACTCAGGTGTTCAACCGAGCATCAAGGAGGCGGCAAGGCAGGCTTTTTATGTCCAGTGTAGAAGTCACTGTCTAAACCTAGTACTTGTGGACGCAGATCCATTCCCATAGTGGAGTGGTTATTTTTCTTTGTTGCAAAATGCACCGAATGTGGCGGTGTTCAGAGTGGAATCTTCTCCAGGTTCTCCAAGAGAGCTTCAGAAATTGAGGGACACCTGTTAGGCCTGCAAGTACTTAGAAATTGGAAATTAGTAAATAATTGGACAGATTACCAGATCTACAGGAAATAGATCAGGAACACTGTGGGGAGAGGACAGTAAATGGAGTCTGATCCAAATTATTTGGCTCTTTGATACCTTCAGAAAACATCTGTCTCAAGCTTATACACACACATCCATCTTAGATCTACACTAGCAGAGGACAGGCAAAGTGATCTGGGAAAAATCCTTAAATCTTTGATTTTTTAATTTTCTTAGCGAGAAACCTTAGGAACAGAACAATTTTAAGTTAACTGCATTTTATTCTTGGAAAGTGGTACGATTTTGTTTCTTTGCTTTTATTATGCAACGTGAATAATAAAATGTAATGGGTCATATATATTTTTTTAAAGTTATTGTTGAATGCGATCATTATTTCTCAAATATAAATTAAGTGTTTTTAAAGTACATGCTGGACATGAGTTTTGTACCCAAAAACATTGTCACCCCAATTAAATCACTGGGTTTCAGCCTGTCCAACCCGTTGGAAAAGTTCTAGCTACGTCCAAAACCTAATGTTAAAAGTAGAACAGAAATATTTTCTGTGGTTCTACGATGGAGTCACATTGTCTTTGAGGTATAAAATCCAATTTACAACCCAGACAGGTTTTACTGGCCAGTGGAGCCGTGTGAAGACCGAACAAGTCACTTTAGAAGGTCTCTTTATGACAGACCTGCACTAGAGCACATTTCCTTTAGAGATAGATTTTATTCATCAAAGTTACATGTGAAGTATAAGCACAAGTGTAATCATGAAAAATCTGCTCACGCTTTCCCGTAACACCTTACATAGTCCTTAACCGGGTAAATGTATTTAACTCCAATTACGGGGCATTATTGTAAGCACAGCACACTGATCTGAATGATAGGATAGGATTAAACCACAATACGAATAGTCATGGTGATGAGATGTTATTTAATACTCTGTGGTTACACATTCCAGGTAAAGTAAATCTACTATCTGCTTTTGAATTATTTCGAGGTCATTACACTTAACTCATTTCAAGTTTTACAGAATGCTGCAGGTAGCAACCTTAAGGACATGCTTAAAAAGGGAAAAAAGGAGTAATTCTAACAATGTCTTTATACTTAACATTATCCTTGGCTGAATAATTTTGCCAGTAGTACTACTGTGAAATTTAATGCATGTTTGTATGTTACTCTAAAAATGTATCCCATTAAAAATATTGTTACTTCTATTTTTTTTTTTTTTCTCCAAACTTGTGTTTTTCATCTTAATTCACATCCACCAGAAATTTAGTGAAAATGAGCAAAACTCTGTTGGTACGAGTCAATAGCTTGAAATTAGGCGTTACACACTTTTGTCCAAAAGGTAAAAATAAATATTAGTCCTGAAGGTCCAGGTTTTAAAATTTTAGCTCATGATTTATTTTTGAATTTAGAGGTCAAAATACATAATTTAATATCCCCAAGAAACCTTTATATTCACACACTTATGAAATATTTGAATTTATTAAATCTGAGCAAATATTTATCCCTTCATAAATATTTTATTAATAATACAAATTAAATATTTGTCTATTTAATCCCTCACTAGCTCTCATTGCACAAAGGCTACCAACTGAAAGGCTGAAAACACAAATGCTCAGATTTAACAATACACCTGTAAAATACATCCAGGAATTTTTTTATTATTAAACAATATTTCATCATTGGTATGGAAACAGAAACCAACCAGCTCTGTGTCAGCGCATTAGGGCCGAGAGATAGGCAAAAAAGAAAACAAAACCAATACAAGTTTAATCTGTTTTCTCAGCAAGCTTCTGAAAAACTTTGCACTTTAATATAGTTGGCTGTAAAGATACCTCATATTCTCCATGCGGAATCCAATAACGCCATCTATTATTCTCAAAGTGCTTGTGCATTTCAAATGTTTATCCTTTATTGTGATTCACAATCTGCTGCAGTGCTACTGAAAACACTTGAGTTACAGTTACATGGTCTAATAAACAGTGGTCCTAAAGCTCTACTTCTATTCTGTTGGTGTGGATAATGATAGATGGCTATATTCTACTCGCTAGCTCATCTTATCCAAATGAGATCAGCAGAGTGCATTCATCCACCTTACTACCAAGTAATGAAAGGACTCGCTAGCTGTCCACAGTACACAGTGATGTTACGGTGAGGTAATATTCTCTCTCTCTCCCTATCGAATCACCCTTCATTTTTGTCCATTTGGCTGAATGATGGTGAAACATGCTGCTCTGTATCATGGCTATATAATCCCATTGCATTGTACACTCTGTACATTGGATACCCACAGGGCTTGAACTAAACTGCAGGAAAAATAAAATTGGATTGGACATTACTGGAATTACAAGCTGTCCTATGAATATAAAACACAGTGTAGGGTTTTTCATTTGAAAGTATTGCAAAGGACAATATGCTGTACTGTATTGTAGTGTATATAGGATTTTAAGTATAGTTTGTTTTAAAAATGAATTTCCTCTCTTCTGGTTCAGCATACTGCACAATATGAATACAAATAAAACAAGGGATAAGGGAATAGCTTTTAAAAGCTAAAGTTGAGTTAAAACCCAAGACCAAGTACCATGCTGCTAATAGGTTGTTTTTCAACTACATTTCCTTTCCTTATATTGGTCATCTTGAAATGCAATGGATCATAGAATATGAATTACATAGATTCTTCGAATGATGCACTTTATGGCCAAAAGTTTGTGGACACCTGACCACCACACCCATATATGCCTTTTTCCCCACAAAGCACAGAACGGTATAGTCTTTGTACGCTGTAGCATTACAATTTCCCCTTCACTGATATTAAGAGACCCAAAGCTGTTCCAGCATGACAATGCCACTGAACACAAAGCAAACTCCATGAAGACATGGTTTGCCAAGTTTGGAGTGGAAGAACTCATGTTCTGCACAGAACCCAGACTTCAACCAATCTGAACGCTCTTTAGGATGAACTGGAACACCAAGTGCTCCCCAGACCTCTCATCCAACATCAGAGCCTGGCCTCACTGATGCTTTTTCAGGTAAATGAACACAAATCACCACAGCCACGCTCCAAAATCGAGTGGAAAGCCTTCCCAGAAGAGTGGAGATTATTATAACAACAAGAGAACCAATCTGGAATGGGATGTTTAACAAGCAGCTGGATGGTCCCTCAACACCAGCTCCATTATTAAGAAAGCCCAGCAGCGTCTCCACTTCCTCCGAAGACTGAGGAAAGCCCATCTCCCACCACCCATCCTCACCACCTTTTACAGAGGGACTATTGAGAGCATTCTGAG
>JAQQZR010000013.1:7832944-7850686 GCA_030068235.1 Notoglanidium macrostoma | reverse complement strand
AGAAACGCTGTCTTGTTTCACTGTAAACTGTATTACATGTATATGGTTGAAATGACAATAAAAGCCACTTGACTTGAAGCACATATGGACAGCCATAAGCTCAGGGGTCCAAAACTGTGGCCATATAGTGTACACTCAATGGTCGAACTGTCACATGAATCAAAAGATTGTTTTCAAGGAATTATTTTCTAAACAGTGATATCCACCACATTGTTGATGGGTTGCCAGAACATTGTTGAATTAAGCCTCAAGCTAATAAACTGAGGGGTCTACTTTCCTCTTAGGGAAGTTCACCGAGAGACCTAACATTGTTATGTGGGCAAAGATGGTGGATGTACTCTGGATGGCTTGTTCTTCAAATGGGCCATTCATCCAAGTACAGCATCAAGGCACTCGAGAGAATAAACAAATGGATAAATTGAATTGATGCAATGCTAATTAGGAAAAACCTCATGGAAAACTAACAAATGCTATGAAGCAGTCTACAAAAAAAATGAAAGCACTCATTGAGGTGCAAAAGGAACAAGAGGAACACATCCCCAATTTTTAGGCGTCATCTCGAACTCTGCATGTACAACCTGCAGAGTGGAGAAGTTTTCTGAAATGCAATGAACAATATCAGCATTCTATGATATTGGCATTTAATGCAAATACAGAGTCATACATGACTGTTGGAAGATGTGTGCAAGGAGGTAACCAGAATCATCATTTTTGCCTATGGTGGCCATATCTTAATCTCAGATGACTAAAAAAACAAAAAGGACTGTGACTAGATCCAATAAGTTCTAGCTGATGATGAAAGGGCAGAGTAACCCCCAAACAACTACTGCTTCATTAAAAAACCCAAGAACCATTACTCTGGAAACTGCTACATTTCGTCCACCCACTACCTTTTTCTTTTCAACAAATCAAGAAGAAAATGGTTTATTCTAAACCCAGACCCATTGATCAGCATTTCCCAAGCGAAGCATTACAACGTGAACCCGTGGCCATCTCGGAATAAAAGCTCATTTCATTATTTCGCAAAAGCTGACAAACAGTTTCCATTAACCCCTACAACCTTATTTGTTCCCAATCTTTTCAGTTCCATAACTAAGGAATTGTTTCTAGCTCAGAAATAAGCTTTATATCATCAGAAACAGTAGGATTTGCACCTTCATTGTGTGATAAAAGTATCGGCAAATGATCCAGTCATAATTTATTCATGCGATTTTAACAGGATATCTCCACTGAACACCAAATGCCATATTGAACCAATCTAACCTAGGATGTCCTGAGGGGAGGAAATGCTTTGGCATGTAGGAATTCATGTAATTATTGCAATACCAAAAGTCTAGTAGTAATATCAGGGGGGGGGGGGGGGAATAAAAATGAAAAAAAATTTTTTATGTATACCACCTTACCATTATATATACACTGTATATCAGCTTTTCTCAAGTCCTAAAAGTAGAAAGAGAACCCAATTAAACAAATGAGAAAAATATTTTACTTGCTTATTTATTTGACCAACAAAGATCACTCCAAGAACAATGCATGTTCGTGTTGGAGAAAGGCTAATGTTAATGATCATGAGTCAGGAGAACATCAGGAGAACACTGAACGGCAATGGTGTGCATTGCAGGGTTACAAGATGCAAGCCAAAAAGAACATCGTTGCCTGGCTGAAGTTTGCTAATGATCATGTGTACAAACCGGAAGGTTATCGGAAAAATTGTGTGGATGGATAAAGAAAAAAAAAAAAAGAATTTAAAATGAGTTTTAATGCGAAGCGTTATGTTTGGAGAAATGAAAATGCTGCATTCCAGCATAAGAAGCTAAACCCACCTGTGAAGCATGGGGGTTGTAGTATCATGGATGGTTTTACTGCATCTGGGGCAGGACAACTTGCCATCATTGATGGATAGATGATTTCTGAATTATATCAGCAAATTCTAAAGGAAAATATCAGGACACGAACTGAATCTCAAGAGAACGTGGGTCATGCACAAAGACCCAAAAGAACCCATGTCATTCCATCAAAGAATGGTTAAAGAATAAAGTTATTGTTTTGTCAATTCCTGACCTTAATCCAACAGAAAAGTTGTGTGAGCAGTTCATATGAAGAAACCCAGATCACATACCAGTGTTGAAGTGGTTCTGTACTGGGGAATGTGCTAAAATTCCTCCAAGGCTTTGTGCAGTTGCCAGAAACATTTAGTTGCAGTTATTGCTGCACAAGGGGGTCTGAAAACAAAGGGTCACATACTTTTGCCAATCACATATGTAATGATGGATCATTTTCCTCAATAAATAAACGACCAAGTATAATATCTCCAATGCCAATGTCTTCATGGTTCAAGAAATACTATATAAAGAGCATATATGAACGCTTAGTCTAATCCTTACTTCTTAATTTTGAATTGGCGGCTGTAAGATTAGCTATGGATTAGGACGAGACTCGTGAAGTGTTGTGTGCACATGTGCATGGAGGCATATCATGTAAAATGTATTTTAGGGCTGCAACTACCAATTATTTTGATAATCAAATAATCTGCCATTTATTTTTTTTTAATAAAGCCATTAGTTTCATTTTTTTAAAAATATATTAAATACCAGATATTTAATATTTATTTGCAGCACTACAGTTTCATCACCTTTGAGACATGCAAAATGACATCAGAAATGAGAAACTCAGACTAACTGAAGGTGATGATAGGTGTACATAAGTACATAGTTTACGGTTATCACTTTTTTTAATCACTTAACTCACTTTTTGCAGCCGTGTGTCTATATCAAGCCATGATTTGTTCAAATTTCGAAAAAGGAAAATTCAAAATAAAGATCAGCTGCTTGTTTCGCCCAGTGAAACTCTCCGATGCCAAGTTCATTTTCCTTGCTGTGTGTGAGGTGAATCATTTTCAGTGTGTGGAAACGACTCCAAAGATTTGCAGTTGACTCTTAGATTTCAATGCTCGAAATTAGAGAATCGACTCTTTTGGGGATCGACTTCAAACCGAAAGCAGGATGGAGAATTGACGCACAAAACATACATATGGTATATAACAATTGTTTATCAGTTCTACTGGGTCATAAAACAGGTTAGCTTAGCTTGTAAAAAAAAAATTTAAAAAAAGTTCAAACATCTTTGCTACTTGCTGCCTAACAAAACATAAAGCTGTTAGTCTGGACGGTTCAATCAGGAACATCACACTTCCATTGTTCCTCACATTAAAACACACGTCAAGTTATGTCATGAGGCCAGCAGGGTAGTGTACTGTAAAGAATCTCATACCACAGAGAAAGCCCTACAGATTTTTCTGCTCTGCCATTTCAGTCATTTTTTTTTTTAAGTGACGTAGCACACAATCTGTTTCATAACACAGTTGGACAAAATGAAATTAATGGGCAGCTATTGATTTTGATGGATTTTGTTGATTAGTGTTGCAGCCCTTATACATTTTAAAATTGTAATCCTGCTAAATAATCCCAATTTATTACTAAATGTATCGGAAATTGGGAAATACAGATGTTCCAGGTACCATTAAGCCTGTATAAGATAAATATACTATTGTGATACCACAGCCAGGAGTCCAAGAGAGCAAAATTGGCAGTGCTTTCTCAGTGAGATGGATGGCATACACTCTCCCCCCTGTCAATCACAGCAACACTAGCCAATCATGGACACCGGTGAGCCATCGCCCTTCTCAGTTAGTAGAGGTCATGTGATAGGAGAGACCTGGCTGGTGGGTGGGAATTGGCAAAGACCAAACTAGGCCAAGACCACCCACTGACTAATGTCCTTCATTTCATAGAACACCTTTTGGATGCTCTAATTTTTGTTTACTTCATGAATGATAGATAAATCTAAGTATCCGTCCATCAATGCTGGAATTTATGTTTTATGTAAACTGTAAAATAGAGTTTGGTTTTCACTTAAAAACCAAAGGGGCATGAACTTTTACAGTAATACAGCAGTAAGACTTTGATCACTGATAGATGATGCATGCACTAAAAGTAATTCCTGTTAAACATCACCATCCCAGGCTTATGCTACAGCAGTTGTGACGCATGCCAAGCTGAAACATCTGACTGCTGAGCTGTAGAAGTGGGACATACATATACACGGTTCACATTCAGCCAAACACCCTGGAGGTCTCATTATAATCCTGCTGAACTGAACCCCTCATACTACATCACATCACTCAGCTTTGGGGACGGCGGTGGTGTAAACGGCTGTTGACAGGAGTCTGTTTTTTGTTGGTTAACCATTTGTTGGTTAATTCATAGAAGGGGGGGGGGTTGAACTGTAGCAGCTGCAGAAGCAATGCTTCTTGTCTTTCTGCTCTCTCAATCTGTAACCAGCCTTTCCAACCAGTGCACACAAGAGAACTCTTTCGACCCAAGCACACGCTTGCAGAGGACAGGACCTTGTTTCCATGGCAACTGTGCTGGAAAAAAGGGAGTTAGCGAGCGCGCTGATGCAAGTGTGTATGTTTGGATGTGTATGTGTGCAGGAATACATCTGGGATCGTGGTTCTGCATTGTTCTTCACACTTTGTTTTTACCCCTGACCTGCCTCCCTCCGTCCCACAAGATGTCACCTTTCCACATCTGTCACTTCTCCATCATACACTTTCCCTCTTGTCCACCGAGACTATTCTTACATACGCCCTCTCCGATGAAGCTTTCTTTTAGTTTCTATACCACACACTGCAGCATTTGGTTTCACTCCTGCAGGTCTGAGCGAGAGAGTAAGACTTCATATTTGACTTGTAAATAAGGCATGGATTTGTGTCATGCCCACTAGGATGTGTTCTTACATCCATCAAGCAAGACACATCCTGCAGCGACTGGCATGAGAACACTGGCAGCTTCTGGACCACAGGAGGCTTTGATAGATATTAGTTAGTCTTGACACATGATGACTGCATGGAGTTGGATGACAATTATAAAAATAAATAAATAAAAAAAATCAAGAGCATGAGCAAGATGAAAAGATATGAGAGATAAAAAAAAAAAAAACCATGTTGGAGAATTTTTAAAACTGGTGGTTGGCTTGACAATAACTCCAAACCTACAATCCATAAAATATTACAGCTTTCAGTTTTGCTCCTTTTTTAATGTTAAAACTAATTGTAATATAAAATGCCTTTATAATGTGCTATAAACAATTACACCCAACAGACCTGTACAAATGCACAAGCAGTTATACACAAAGGGCTCCATCTAGAATGCATTCCAGCTTATTCAGTTTGCATCTCAAGGGAACCCTTAAAGGTTCTATGTATAATTAGTACTATGTATGTACTATTACAAGTAGAACCTTTTTAAGGAGAATAGAAACATTTACTATACAGAAAATCCTTAAGTAAGCAACTTTTCTAAGCATGGTGTCATGAGCATAACATTTTATAATGCCAGGTTACAGAACATTTTAATATCTGATTAGAAGAACACCGTGTAATGCACCTATTGGAAAAATAATCAACTTACTGGAGGTACCTGGAACCCCACTTTGTGTCAGGCAACACTGCACTACCAGGACTAGTAATTTTCCTATATCATGCCACCAAGAGTTTTTGTTCTTTGCAAAACAGGCTTTTACAGTGTACCTGTACTCTAGCTAGAACACATTTGTTTGTATAAATTGTACTCGAACGTGAAGGTTTATCAAATAACACATTATGCCAAATCATTGTAGGTTTTATTGAATTGAGCATTTTGTATAATTGTTTTTTTAAATATGAATGCAGTTTTATTTTAATTGTTAAAAATCTAAATTTAGAAAATTTGAAAAATAAATTCCAATAAATAAATAAATAAATTTCTACAGCAACATTTCACACCCAGTTTGATTACATTATAAAAATACACCTTAGTCTCCTGGATGTAGCAAGTATACAGATTTGTAGGTAAAGCTCTTTAATTAAGTTTATTTATTTTTTTTAATTGCTATCCAAGACAATGAATGTAACCTTAAAGAATAAATATGGCTGCATCTTTACACACACACAAATTTAAGGGGGTGTACATTCAAGAGGAAATGATTAAAGAAGGAAAAAAGCTGCATAGTTCTTGTATGGAAGGGTTTTGTGTATCTTGAACATTTCTCATAGTTCAAAACAGTTGGATCTTTGGCATTTGAAACAAAAACCAAAATATTTTATTAGAATTTATTTATTTTCTAATTAATCTTCCACTTATTTTCTCTTATTGTATTACTTATGACCTTAACTTTACATCTGAACCAAACATGCTACTTTTAACATCCTATATTGCGCTTGATTGTTTTGAACAAGTTTTATGAATAAACACCACCCCAACTAATTTTTTTTTTTTTTTTTGTTTGGTGAAACCACACCTAGCCAAAACCAAGCAGTAAATGAACCATAAGTGTGGATTTCACTCTGCTACCGACTTAGCAAAGGGACTAAAAGGTTTGAAAGTGCTCCGAAACCAATTTTACACCAGAACCTCTGATTAAATTGAGGACAGTGGAGGGTATGTTAAAGGTGAAATGATAAAATGGAGGGATATTGTAGCTTTGGAAATTTGATCTCTGGCATCCACTGGAACAGATGGAGGGGATTTAGGGGATGGAAAGATTAGCATGCCTGCCATTTTATTCTTCTTCATTTGTTATGCTGCAGAGTTTTACAAAAGCCATCTTCCCACCTACAACTTCAAAATCAACAAACTTTCCTACTTACCTTAAAAACAACGAGAAGTCTTACAAACACAGCCAGTCTTTTAAAACAGAATCGCATCCAAACTTCCAAGCTTTTCATTTGAGAGGCAGTTAGACATATTCCCTTTCTCTCTCCAGAGAGAATCGATGAGAAGATCATTAATAACCATGAGCTCACATGGCAGAGCTGGGATTTGGAAATTCAATTAAAACCTTGTGTAATTAAGTAGAGAGAGAGAGAGAGAGAGAGAGAGAGAGAGGTGTTGACTCGCGTCAATGAACATTCCAATCTCCCCTCTGCAAGCAGTTTGTTGGACCACACAGATTTAGCATCACATGGACTCTGCTGATATCTCACACCATGACTGGATGAGAACGCAAGAAAAAAGCTTTAGTAGGGAGAGCAGGATTTTCAGATTCCACTCATCCAGTGTTTGTTCTCCTAAAACACACAACTAGGTCAGTTAATTACTAAATCAAGTCAGGTGTGTTAGAGCAGCACATGGTGTAGAGTCAGTGGAAGCTTGTATTTAAATGGTTGATTCCAAAAAGTTTTGAAGCTCTTAAAAAAAATCTGCTTTTTCATGAAAAAAAAAAAATGTTCAGCTTCTAACAAACATGCATTTAACTGTTGTAAAAGGTGTTAAGCAACAAGATCACATTTTTACAAGGTTTCTTGTTTCTGCAAATGGCTGCATTTTGCTCGTAAATAAATATCAGGCTCTTGATTTTCTTAATATTCTGACCAGTGATTTTTTTTTTTTTTTTCGAAGTAAAGAATTATTTTCCTCACATTTTTTACTAATATTTATTGATTTATGTTTTTATTTTACTTTGTATCTCTACTACCACAAATTTATCCATTTGTATTTGCGAGCATTTAAAGAAAAACTATTTATTGACTGGGCTTTTTGATGGAAGGTTGTTGATTTATACACGGATGAAGACGTGCTGCCTTCAAGTGTCGTTGTAAGAGTTCAGAGAGTTTGTTTACGAGTCTGTGGCCAGAAATCTAGCGCAAATAAGAAAGCAACTTTTTAAAAAATGGACTACCTGTCAAAAATATTGACACACATGGGTGTGCAATTTATGGCTATGTTTTTATGGAAAAATGGCTTTGATAATCATCTCCAATTTAAATGGGAAACTGCAGCGATGAGCTAGATAGCTAGTGAACTATACTGCGCAGAGCAAGTTATTACTTATGTTGAGATTAAGGTTTAAAAGTTCACAAAAATTGTAGTGAAAATGTGTTTTGACTCTGAATCGACTCATTTACCGGAAGTGAACCGAACGTGTAGTTTACACGGGTTACAAGCAGCAATTTTTTAGATATAAATTTCTAAACGTGACCTTTGAGGCACACGTGTACTGTGTATGAGTGTTCAGTCCTACACATCTCTCAGCCAAACTTCATTTAATGATTTTCGCCTCACTGAATCGTGAATCATTTAGTCAAGAATCTGAATCATTTTTAAACTGTTCAAGTTTTAAGAATATATTTATGCAGGTTGTCAAATAGGACCATTGTTTTAATAATGACATGACACTGAAGAGTAAGAAGTATATAACCAATTTTATTCCCTTCTGTTAATATACACATATTTAGAGTCATCTCACTGGAACACTTTACAAGAACATTTAGAAAGAACAGGGGGCACTCAGGGTGGGGTAGGGTGGGGTGGGGACGGGCTTTGGGCGGGTTATATGGTGATGCCGTACAACTAAGAAAATGAGAGCAAAAACATGAACTTGGTGAGACGTACGCACTCACACACACACACACACAAACACACACACACACGCAATGCTTTGGAAAAAAAAAAGGTTTTGTGGAACCATGAAGGTCTGCCATGTTGGATGATGAATTAAAAAATATTCTAAATGAAGAGAGACATTGCGATGCTGAGGAATTTATTAAGGTAATGTTTGCGTTGTAAACCAGATTTATCTCTGTTCAACAAATAAAATTTACTTTCCAAGATCACCGATCATTATAATTTTTTTTCTCCAAACAGGGGTTGTAAATAGGGAAAACACATCTTTTTTATCGTAGCAGTGGGATGAGTTTCAAATATTTAGACATTTCACAAACTTTTTTTTTTTTTTTTTTTTGAAGATTTTCTTTTTTCATAGTTCTTGTAGTAGAGCTGAGAATATTTGAATACTAAAGTTCAAGTTGTACATCCTCATAGAATGAGACTTCCACTTTCCTTCAAGTGTTTTTTCCCCCAAAGTTCACACTGACAGTCTTTCCATCTTTGCTTGCTACTTGCTGCAGCAGCAAAATAGAGAACATGGTCACCTGCTATGAACTTTCGCATTCCCCACTGCCAAAACACCAGGGACTTGCGGCACATTGTCCTATAAATGTCTTTTCCCTTTTTGTTTATGACGAACTGAAAGGAAAGGTGAAAAAAAATTACCAAGCACTCTGGTCCATAGATTCGGCACTTCCTTAATGTCCATAGTTTTTCTCTGTCTTTTTTTTTTCATGGACACGTTGCATTGTGGCTTGTTCCAGAAATGCACAAGGTAAAGAAAGAAACCGACTCACACTGACGACCTGTTATCACCTCAAAGCAGGGGACAGGTATTATCTAACAACTGCCTTTTCTTGAGGTTGTCCTTGAGTTGCTCAGTCGTCTATACACGTATATATATATATATATTTCTAAGGAACAAAGTCATTTTGCTGCTGTGAGATGTTTCTTTTTCTGGTTCTGGTTCTGGTTCTTCGTATATGATTTCATAACCTTTAAAAGGGCTCATCATGGAACCCCATGAACAAGTGGCGGATATGTGCTGGAATGAAAGACAACCAGTGGTTTGGCCTCAGAGCGCTTCGGTGGCTAAACAGCAACCGTGGATGTCGAGTTCTCAAATTTCCATGGTTAATCTTGTTGCGACTTTTTTGATATATATATTTTTTTTATTTCACAGAAACTCAACAGATTATTGTCTCTTTTTCGTTAAGGAATACTACATGCTTGAAACACAGCAGAAGTTATGTTGCATCAGCTCCTGAGCACCGAAGACAAGGAGAGGAATTTAAGAGTACAAGCCAAACAGGGAAAGAGAAAAAGAGAGAGAGAGAGAGAGCTTGAATGAGATAAAAGAGAGAAATAAGACATGAATACTTGGAGCAGAAAGGGAGGCAGATTTGACACTGAGATGATTTGGCAGTAATTTGGACTGGCACGAATATTTGGTCTTCATCATCTCTCAAACATCACCAACTATCATGTTGTTGTTTTTTTCCATTTGTCCAACACTCGCTTGGTTTTGAGCTGAACTCATAGAAATACTTCAGGTATAGCTAGCCGTACTGAGCGTCTTCATGAAGAAGGAATCTGGGCTTGGCACAGATTGGTGTTGCAACAACGGGTTAGGTGATCCTGAAGATCCTGAAGACCCAAGTCTAACATGGTATTTACAACGAGCAAGCAATAGTGTGGAATGGTTACAATGGAACAAATCCTCTGTGCATCTATCCAACAGTACAAAAGTTATGAGGAATATTTATCAAAAAGTCGAAGGGAAGAAAGAGATCTCAATCTCATGTATTTTGTTTTTCTATCTCTGTTACTTCATAGAGCATTTTTTGGGAATGGAAACAACAGTTGGGAAAAGTGAGCGAGGAAATTCGATTGGCAACAAAAAGCAAAACTTTCCGCTGTACTTGTTCTCTCAGTATTCCACCTCCCTCTCTCTATCTTTCACTCTTTCTCTCTCTATTATGTCTCTCTATTCTGTCTCTGTCCCCGCCAGGCCTGAGCTCAGACGTAGTATTCCTTGTCTTTGTTCTTCTTGCTCTTGGTGCCTGTTTTGGTTGTACCAGACTGCTTTTCTTTCACCAGCGTCCCATTGCTCTGTGTGGCTGAATTACTGATGTAGTTGCGGCTCTGGTCCACTTGATAAGATCCTTCATCTCGGTTCCGATATTTGTACATGGCATACAGGAGGATGAGGATACACAAGGCAGCTGCCGCGACGATCCCAACCACCATCCCTGTGGTGCTGCTGGACTCCCGGATCACCTCCACCGCTCCTGGAGGGCCTCGGTCAGGCGATGAAGGCTCTGCAGTAGGAAAATTGGGAGGGTTGGTTATACCAGGAATGTGCCTGTGCCGCCCACCATGTTCGGGATCCCCAGAAGGCTGGACGGGGGGCAGGAGCACTTGATCCCGGGTGTTCATTTTGCCTGCTGGAATATTAGGGCCACTGTTGATATTGGGTTTGATTCGTGGTGAGGTCGTGGGGGTGGATGGAAGTAGGGGCCGCTGGGAGTTGGGAGGATGCCGAGAAAAGTGGCGATCACCACGTGGGTTCTCGGCTACCGCCGGTGGAGGCGGAAGCACGGTTCGGTCTGTGACGAGGGGGGAGTTTTTGTAATAGTCCTCGTCATCTGACTCGGTCATCTCACCCGAGCCGTAAGCCGAGACCTCCATGGCCTCCTCACAGTCCTCTTGGTCCATTGGACATGGCGTGTGGCCATGGGAAGGGGACATGGACTCTTTTGTGGTCTCGAGCAGTGTGAGGAAGGGATGGTAGGTAGGGGGTGGAGGGATAACTGGGTACCTTGTTGCGACTGAAGGGGGATCTAGGGAATCCACGGTTATTATGGGCAACACTAATTCACCTCCTAGGATAAGAAACAGACAGGGCGAGGGGGGAAGAGCATTAGTACAAATCTGAGCAAGCTGTTTTCTAGATTAAAAACAAATCCAAAAAACAGTGAAAGAAAAACTATAGCAACACATTTAAAACCATTATTAGAACACTATGACTTAGAATGAGGTTAGTTCAAGTTTAGTTAGTGACTTGTAATCTATTTAAAATGTTAATCTGAATGATCTAAACCCTCTTCTCTCCTGAACCTAACTTAAAGTTAAAAGTACATATATACAGATACAATTGACTCACTATGTGCAATCTGACTAATCTAATCTATGCTAACTTTACTAACTATCCTAAGTTTCAAGCTAAAGAAACCAAGGTGTTAGTGACGTTATTGTTTCACTAAAATATGTTAAAAAAAACAGTTCTAAATACAAGCGCCTAGCTATCCTATCACTACACTCACTCTCTCTTCTTTCACAGATTGGATGGGTTAAATAAAATAGCAAACCACATAGTACAGGTCACTTACATCAACAAATTGGCCGCATGATTTTTGCATGAAAAAAAAATTACAAAAAGAAAGCTGTGTAAGATTGTTCTTGGATAGTGAGAAACAATGTTCACCCCAATTTTCAAAGAGTCTTTAAATCTCTTTAATCAGGCATTCAGTGTTTTTTCTGTGAGATTATAAAGTATAATCCCTCCTCCCGATAGGCATTACGATGACTGGAGAGGATGTTTAATAATTATTACAATCTATATGCAAATCTTTCAGATATTTCGGATATTTTCTAATTCATATTCCCATCATAAGGTTATCCCCCAAAATAATGATCATATCATTAAATATATCATTAACGTCCTCTTCCCCATGCAGTTTCAACTTGTCAATAATAAAACTAACCCTCTATCAGAACTCTAGTCCTACTTCTTTCTGCCAGAAATCTGACATTGAATACGCAATCTGTGTACAATAATACATATATTTTCCAAATGCAATTTTGTTTAGAATGTAAAACATCTCTGAATATTGTTTTTCAAAATTTTTGTTAAGGTGAATTAGTGCGAATGGAAATTACACCCAGGAGATTTAATGCACGGAAATGTTTTGCCCCATTATAACATCTTGACATCAGCATGTTTCACCCCAGTACACAGTTCTTTGTTATACATGAATATGTCTATTATACACAAATACAGAGTAACAAATGCAGGTTGTAAATATTTGAAAGAACCGAAAAAAACGGAAACATTAATTCATACAATCACCAATTTTGGATAATAACCCCCCTACACACACACTCACACACCAATGATATGGCCAAAATACAGTATGTATATTATTATAGTAGGCTGTACTGTTACATCTTTGTGCCCTAAGGTTGAAGGCCTTATTTGCTTAATTCCCAGTGATCACAGCCAATGAGAGACATAACTGTCTGAATGAGATTCAGAACATTTATTCACTGCTTAGGCAGACAAATTAATGCAAAAACTTATAATCCAGTACTTAAAGGATTAGTGGGGTTTTTTGCAGATAGTCTCCAATTATATGGTTCATGCATTCAATAATTCAGAAAAAAAATCCTTTTGAGATGTAATGAAAAGACTCCATTTATCAGATCTTACATTAGTGATTACTAAATTATTTTACTGTTTGGACGTTTTACAGTTTTATTACACTCACCACTAACACAAATCAATTTTTGGCTTTTATTAACAAAAAAGCCGTTCAAATTATATACCAAGGACAGAAACATTAGTTTCCATAAGGCAATAAATGGAAAATAAAAATAAAAAAACCCTCTCTAACAGGGAACTATGGAGCCTCTGAGGTAATATTGTTGATATTTTAATAACCACCAATTAATACACTGAGGTCATGAGTTAATACTTCAAACTATTTCAGAATCATGAATTATTATGCAATGACCACCGATTATGCAAACTGAGTTCATGACTTTATAATATTATACTTAATACAAGGCCTCCAGTTAATTATTTAGTAGGAACAGATGAAAAAGACCATATTTCGAAAAACATATCTTGGAATAGATCTAGAGAGAATTTGTGGCTACAAAGATCTTAAATCAGGTCCCTGTCATCTCAGTGGTCTGCAGATAATCACTGGTGTTAGTCATTACTCAGACTGGTTCTCAGAAGTGCTTAAGTATACAAAGCAAAGCTTTAAAAAGGAAGGAGATAGAATGTAACGCAATAAAAGGACCATCAGCCTTAGGACACAATGTATCAGACTGCCCTCAGTGTGTAGTTGAGCTCGACAGAACAAACAGCTGGTAGTCAGTAATGCGCCATGAAACACCGTTCGGTTACAATATCATAAAATAATGCTGGCTCAGTCAGATACAAGGTTAATTCAGAAACACTCAGAACAACCAAGATAAAAGCCATTCTTTATGTTAATTACATAACATTGTGCTGGTGAGTTCTCCATTCTGATTGGTCAGATGATGTTCTATAACCGGAGCTGACAGTAGTTCCTGCTATTTTCTATAGTAAGTAAAAACACAGTATGGTGGACACAACATAAACAGAATGCAGGGATAACTGTTCATTAAATGTAACTATAAATGGATAAAAGTAAAAGTACCGGATGTTATCCTTTATTTATCAATACAAAAATGTTGTTGGAAAACTGTTGCTGTGATAAAAAAGAATAATAATGAAATATATACTGGATAATGAAATAATTAACATGGGGGTGGTAACAGTGTCTCCACTCCACGTTGAAGCTCATCTCACCACCCAACTGATGGTTTTCCTATTATTCCATATGTACATTGCTTTTAAAAAGTCCATGTTTATTTGGACAGTATCTGACTATGCACTGATTGCATACAAAGGGACTGAAGAGGGGGGTGATGGCTAGGCTCAGAAGAACATTACTCCCATATTAATAAAAACAAATGAATGCAGCAGAGCCACCCCAGCTCCTTTTGGGAGCCTTGGGAAGTAACATCAGCTTCATATGAGACTGTAAAGACATGCAGGGCTCAAATCTGACACAAAACATATGAATAGACCAACGATAGCAAGCCTCAAACGTGCGTCCACACAGTCTCACAGAACGTCAGACATGGTGAACAGCCTTCACAAGTATACAATATAGATAAAGATATGAACTGGACTGATGGCTCTTTTAGCAGGAAAAAAAAAATTACACTACACCATGTGGCCAAAAATATGTGTACCCCTGACCATCAGTCCCATATGTGCTTCTTCTCCAAACTTTTGCCACAAAGCTGGAAGCACACAATCGTATAAAATGTCTATGCTGTTGCATTGTAATGAATTGTTTCCCTTCACTAGAAGCAGGTCCAGCATGGCAATGCCTCTGTGCACAAATCATGCTCAATGAAGACATGATTTGCCAAGGTTGGTGTGGAAGAACCCAAATGTCCTTCACAGAACCCTGACCTCAACCTCACTGCCCTTCTGAAACAAAAATATAAGGCAATATATTGGAAAATAGAATGCGATATATTAAATAATAAATTTTTATATATGGGCAACTTGCGCTTATATTTTCCAATGTACTGCAATATATGCATGACTATGTATGGCTATATATTGATACATATAATATATATGGTTTTCAGATACTGTATTATATAACCATTACACACAGATGGAAAATAGCACTTTTGTATGATTCAAAACAGAATTAAAAGGTTTTTTTTGATTGATTACCATTTAATCAGTGGGTTAGATAGTACAGAGGTAAAAGCAATGCTGTTGAATCAGGAGACCAGGTTTTTATTCCTAGTCAAAGCAAATAGAAACAGTGCCTTTGGCTATATATATATATATAAATGGTTATTAATTGTGGTGTACATGCATTGTGCATACATGTTCCCATATATCCAAATATATTCCATATATGAAACACGGCAATTCCTTATGTATTTTCCAAAATACTGTAATATATTGATGATTAATTTATTGTTGATTAATGATGATTAAAATATTGATGAATATTTGTGTTATTTTCAGTTAGTTATTAATCAGTATCACTTAGTGTAGCCAAGAGGAATGTTAGCTTTATTAAATCTTTTTTAATAAATTGGTAAATGAGAAGACTAAATAATTTAATATATTGCAAATCCCGACAGCCATGTTCAAAAATGGAGCAGAAATGACTCAGGAGCAGGATGTTCAAAAACCACTTGTGGGTGTGATGGTCAAGTGTCCCCATACTTTTGGTCATATAGTGTATGTCTATTCTAGGTTTTATTTAGAGTATTTTTTTAATTATATGAAACGTTATGCAAATTTTATTATTCTTTAGACTATTTTTTTTTATTGTATTATGTAAATGAAATGAATATACTGTATATATTTTTTTCTTCATGACTTCATGTTCCTTTTTATGTTACACTGTTGGTTGGTAATTAAATTAATCGGGGGTCAACATAAATAGACTGGAAATGTGAGAAACACTGAATTATTCAAGCTGCTGAGCTAGTCTAATCAAATAACTGAATTAACTTTGTATTGAATGTATGAAAAATGAAAAATACACGGATGGTAGAATATAAGCTTATTGCATTGCATGAGGCTTTGAACTTTAAATTAAATTAAAAAAAAAAAAAAACATTCCATGCTTAAGCAAAAAAAGTACTCCCCTGACATATGCATGTTCTTAATATTCAGACCAGTGTAAGAGTTGTACGAAGCATAGACAAATTTGAAAAAGGTATTTTTAACGCTGATGGCACAACCAAACACCAAAGCCAATGAAACACAAAGGGACATTAAGGGAAAAGTCCACCCTGAAGGACATGCATATTCATCTACTAATCATATCACCATTAACATGTTGATCTAATTAACATCTGAGCTTCAGTGGCATTATTTTTGGAATCAAAGTCAGCAAATCTTAGCTCTGGATTTTGTATAAAACATGCTGAACAGCAATGACCTTTTAAAAAACATTGTACTACTAGCAGTCGTTTTAATTGGGATGCTGTTTTAATCATTACTCGAGGAGACAGACATGAACTTTTATCGTTGTACAGTTGGTTCTGATGACCTTCTACTTTTCCTGTGTCTGAAGATAAACTTTTAGTAGGTCTCAACGATAGAATACTTTTCACTTTTTTTTAAAACCTACACAATTTTAATGTAAAAACAATCTGAAACAGCAGATCCACCATCTGCATTAAATTGATATAAATTGGAAAACATTTCCATGAACAACTAGTCATTTACTCACATTTATAATAAGACATCCTCCATATTATAAAAATAAATAAAATAAAATACTGTAACACACATGGTGCCACACATTTGGTGAGTAAATGTTACTACAGGCCTCAGGATTAAACTGGGATTTACTGACAGACGCAGATGTTCGTTAAAGGCAAAATTCTTTTGCATCGAAAGCTTTTTGACTGATAATTTAAATTCTCTCTCACTCTGGCCTCAAGTTTTACAGACAAACACAAACACACACACACACAGCGCTAACAATTTTTGGTTCTCAGAACATAATTTTTTTGGTTACAAGGATGTTCCGTGAACGTTTGTTTGGTTGTCCTGTGGTTCACCTGGAAAGTTTGTTTTATGTAAATAAAATGTTAGTTTTTGGTTGCATGGTGTGGTTCATGGAATGTTCTCCTAACCGTTGCAATGTGCGAACCTTTGGAGAAAGTTCCCATTTGGTTGTATTAACCTGGAGAGAATATTCTGTAAACGTTGGCAGAAGGTTTTTGCAAAAATAACCATAATCTGACGTTAGTTGAAAATTCTGTATTTGTAATCACTCACACACACACACACACACACACACACACACACACAAGTATTATATATTTATAAATTTTATTGTCCACATTTAAATTTGTCATGTGTGTCACATTACGGCTGGGAAAAACCCTGAATTAGCTAGATAAGTGAGTTAGCCATTTTCTCCGCCAAACATTAGCTAACTATGTTACTGTGCTAATTAAGGCATAAGATGAATGCAATACAAAGCGAAGGTAAGATGATGAAAATAAAATTAAAAAGTTAAAATAAGAAGTTATATAAAACACCGAGTTAAAAATTCATGACAAATTTTCATAAGAAAAGAAAACGGAAATTTCTCTTTGTAATACTAAAGATCGCCAGCTTGCTACTATTTCCCTTTTGCAATAAAAAGTAGGATTTTATTTTTTTTCCAGAATGAAAGAAAAGCCCAGAGCCGCGCTTGTGTTCTGTTTTCTAGTGTCACTCTATTAAAGCTCATTAAAGCCAACCGGGACTTTATCTCGCCAACAACAATCTACAAAAACAACATTGTGTGAGAGAAATATCATGTTATAGCGAATATACGATTAGCAGCACACAGTCTAATCTGCACTGCTGCCTAGTCTAACTATCACACACACACACACACACACACACACACACACACACACACACACACACACACACACACACACACACACA
>JAQQZR010000013.1:7790895-7819699 GCA_030068235.1 Notoglanidium macrostoma | reverse complement strand
GTGATGGGTAAATTTTGATGTGATATTCGTGATCAGTACCCAAAAATCTATAAGAAACACCCAACAGTGTTCAAGAAACAAAAACTTTGTTGTGCAGTGTTACCACAAATTTATAGTAATATATCTGATGACTTTCCGTTACTTTTGGATTATCTCAATACCAAATATGTCGATGATGATGGCATTTTCTCAGCTGGAAGGCAGAACTTGCACTGTACTGTGATGTTGTTTCTCTTTTTTAATTTAAAGACAAAATAATGGCGAAATTTTCACCCAGTGAACACCTTTTTTCACCAGAGGCCATGATAATGAATTAGTGAGTGTAAGATTAGCTCTGATTTCATTCGAGACCAGAGTGATGATGTGAGACTTGTGAAGTGTAGTGTGCACATGTGCATATAGTATATCATTCTTATTTAGGGCTGTAACTACTTATTATTTTGGTTATTTTTTTATTATTATTATTTTTGATTATTTTTTGATGATTTTTTTTATTTGATTATTTTTAAGATGTTAACTGAGTAATCAGTCCTTGATTATTCAATTGGTTTGTAATAATATATACAAAAGTTATTTACATAAAATATTTATTTCCAGCATTTCGATCAGCACTACTACAGATCTTTTCCTTAACTAGGCTTAATTAAATAGCAGTTCACTAATTACAGCATTAGTGTCATTCATCGACCAAATGAATGTTGATACTCCTTCAGTATAAACATTATATATAAATGGTACTGAATAAGCACTCAGACTAACTCAAGGTGACGGTATGTAGCCTACATCCTTTACTGCTTATCAGTTTTTGAATCACTTACCACACTTTTTGCAGCTGTATTTCTCTATTTCAAGCCATGATTTGTTCAAATTTGAACGAATAAATTCAAAATAAAGATAAAATAAATATCAGCTGCCTGTTTCCTTCACTGAAACTCTCCGATGCTGAGTTCATTTTGCTTGTTGGGTGCATGAGCAAGGCAAAATATTTACAGTGTGTTGAATTGACGCCAAATATTTGCATTTGACTCTTTTTCCTTTTTTAAGCTAATTGATTCAAAAACCTTTGCTACCTGCTGCCTAACACAACATAACAAAGCTGTTCTGGACAATTCAAGCAGGAACATCACGTTTCATTTCATACTGTAGAGAAAGTCCTACTGATGTTTCTGCTCCTCCATTTCACTCAAATGTGTTTTTATGAAGTGACGCAGTGCATGCGCAGTTATGTCATAACTGACATAACTGTGTTCAACTGAGGATGAAATTAATGGCAATTATTTTTATTATCAATTTTTATTGATTTTGATGATTAGTTGTTGTAGCCCTTGTTAAATGTATTGGCAATCTTTTTTTTGTAACTATAACAGAATACAATTAGCTTTTTTTAGTATTCTAATTACATAATGCTGTTCCATGTATTTGTTACTCTCCAAGCCTGTCAATTACACCCACAAATTTAACAAGTTTTTTGCATGACGCAGGCATTTCATATTAAAGACCTTCATAAAAAAAGCCATAAATTAAGCCAAATATGGCTATCTGTTCAAGTCGGACATAAGAATGGCTCCCTATAAAAGGAGGTAGAGGTAGTGTGGGTAAACATTTTTAAAAGGGAGCATAAACTTTTGTTAGCCAACACGCTGCAGTGGCTGAGCCGCTTTATTGGAAGCGCGCTGCACTTTTACCATTCAGTCATCGTTTTGTTGTTTTTAGCTCACTGTGAGCTTTGCCTTTTATGGAGTTTTATTGGTGTTGCTAATTGTAAATCAGCTTGGTCATTTTCAGCTGACTGGCTTTTTATCAACCTATATAAATATAAAGTATATACTGAAAACATTGACACAAAACTCCAGTTAAAGATTGATAAATGGGGCCCAATAAGAGGATTAACAGAATGAAATAATTGTGCCAACATGTTTCTATTTCACCTGAGTGTTTGTATCAGGTTCATCACAAAAGAAACCACTATCCTGTTTGTCAGCATCGATGGCATAGCTTTGCTCACTGAGTCCGAGTCAGAGAGGAAAAGAACATCAAAGCATACAATCAATGTTTTATTTAACCATAAAAGTGTTAGGCGGCGAGATCAAAGCCACGTGATGCCTCTCGAACTCTGCACTTTTATTTTTCCATAAAGACAGGTATGATTGAAGTTCTTCTCTGTCTCATTCTGCGTCTGTCTGTCTCACTACGGCAGCTGTTTGCTGTTGTCCCGTAGAAGCAGGAAGAACACAAGAATCTGATGTATTTATAGTTACAATGCAGTCATGTCCTCCTGTGCTCCAAACTGCTTAGTGTAATACACTGTCAACGAAAAGTATTTCTGAAAATAATAAATCAAATAGATTTCACTTTTGAGATTTTGGCAAGATTTAGAGAATAAATAAAAACAAAACAAAACAGTGGTTTAAGAAGAGAGTTTGTCTTGATACAAACTTCTTACAATAATGGTTTTGGTTCTATAATTATGTTTATATTTACCAAGAATTAAATCTGGCTCATTCTGATAGTATAAAAATGGTAACACTTTTCTTAAGGACAGCATTCATAGAGCTACATGATGTCAATGCAATTTCTTTACGACAACTGACGTAAAATATTTATGAGGCTTATTCTAATAGTCATCACTTGTCATAAGGAATGCCATAACACTGTACTCATAGAGCTACATGACACCCGTATGAGCCCTGTTAGAAAGCTACATAAACAATTATCCTATCAAAATTAAACTGATGACAGTTGGAATAAGCCTTTTTAGATGGAGCTGTACTGCTGTTATGTCACTTGTCATGACTGTGGAGGTGTTAAGATACCTCATGAACACTATATTATTTATTTACTACTATACTACTTTATTAAAGGTCACTAAAACCTACAATATCCTGTTATTTGTCCAAGGTCAAGTGTAAGGAGCAAGGTACGGTATTCTGGTAAAATTATAAAATAATCTTCCTTCAACTTCCAAAATACAATATTATTAACTGTTAACAAACCATGAACAAAGCAAAGGTCATACTAAAGATATTTCCAGAGCAAGCATTTGCTAGTTATGCCTGGAATCAACACTGCTGCTGAATTCTTCATTCCGATCGATTGGAACATGTCTTGAAAATGAGTTCTGGCCGAAGTTTATTATCATTAAACATAACTATAAACAGATAAGAAAATACATGAGACTCTTTAATAAAAAAAACATTATTAGCATTCACACATTGTACAAGACAAATAAAACATTTCAGAATGTGCTGTTATTAGAAAAATAATTTTATATCTTTATTCTTTTCCCAAAATCAGTATTTCCTGACGTGATCCATTCCTTACTTAAGATTTTTTAAACATCAATTCATACGTGTTAAATATTTGTTAAAAATTTTTAATCGTTTTAATGGCTTGATCATGTTAACTAATTGTGTAAATAAGCTAATTTAAGGCTGATTAAGTTCTTTAATTAACCACCAATGAAATAATCCCAACATTAGTTTATATTAATCATTGTGTACTTATTCAATATTCAAACAATCTTTTAATGCAACTGGTAATTGCATTGATAACATTACTAACGCATTTTGTTTTTGCATATTTTATTGCATAATCAATAATCAGCTTCTCCGGCTCCATTATACACTATTAAAAATACAATCTTGTGCATTTTGCATTCAAAAGTTCACCTTCTCTATAAGCCAGAATTAAGTAATGAATGCAAAGCAGATTTGTTTTGTTTTCTGTGAGCATTGTTATGACTGCCAATGCCATACTTAACAATCACCCTCCTCTAAATAAGGGAGTCGTATTGGGGCAGAAAGCTATAATAATGAATTTAGAGCAAGGGACTGGCATGGCTATGGTTTTGTCCTATTGACTGAACACTTGTGTGGCACAGGCTAATGGCCACTTCACACTTGAGTGAATTTTCTAATGCTCTTTTGGGATAATTAAGTGTTCCTTCCTGCCTTTATTCAATTTGGACAATAGTCACAGTTTTCGCTCCCACATTGCCGTAAGCAAAGGGCAGAGAAGAGCGAAAAGGAACGAGGGATAGATCTAAAACTAACAACTACAGACAAAGAGTGAATATTTGAATAGATAGGGCTTGATGACATGTTTAGAGTCAGTGCTGTGTCTGCACTTAATCTTATTCTTTATTTAACTCCCCTTTCTGCCATCTAATATTAGCAGCTATATACTTACCACCAGCAATCCAACTTTTTCCCTCCACTGTAATAATAATAATTTAATACCAGAGAGGAGGAAAATTACACCTTATCACTTAGCATGTAGTGCTGACTGTTCTTTAGCCCTCACCTGTGTGACAGTGTCTCTCATGGTAGGTGAGCGCTGCTTGCGGGTGGTGGTGGTGGCCATGGTGGTGGTGGTCTCCATAATAGTGGTGGACATGTCTGCAAGTGGCGTGGTGGATGTGGTGTCTGTGGTGAGGACCGAGGGCACCTCGCCCACCAGACGCAGGTTGCCCTGCACTTGCACATTCGGGTCCCCCTCTGCTGCTAGCTTTAGGACCTGCAGGCCGTTGTAGTACAGGCCTGAGATCTGACCCTGGAAGTTGCGGCCTTTTTCACCACCGCCAATTTTTATGAACGCCTGGCTGTTAAAGATTGTCAACTGACGACCTGTTGGGACATCAAAAGAAAGAAAGAAAGAGCAAGAAAGAAAGAAAGAGGGGGGATAAGAGAAAATTGTGGGATAAGAGGAAGGTCAGAAAAGAAGGAGGATTGAATGTAGAAGAGATAGTGAAGGAAAGTAAGAAAGAGGAAATAGTAAGGTCTCTGAGTTTTGACATTCCATACAACACACACAACATGAAATAGGCTCATACAGCAAAAAGCCTCAAATCTCTCTGGATTGTCCTGGTAACACTTAAGGAGATTGGACATGGATACAACTAAACGTGACATGTAATTTTTGCGTCCTATCAAGTGTGTGTTACGTGTGTTAACAAGACTAGAGAGATTTGTTTCTCCTCCCTTGTCTCCTTTGCTGATATCAGCACTATCTTGTTCACAGCACAAACTGATAGAGGGAGTGAGGGTATGACCTCTGACGAGGTGTCTCGCTGCAGAGTGAGTGATGGACAGATCAGTAGGGGACGACGGAAGATAGATTTTACTATTAGTTAATGCAATAAGCGATACAGCAAGAGTGGCCACACGCAGAAAATAATGTTATGGACGTAGCAATTTGAGAACATTTCCTATATTTGTATTTGCAAATTTCTCTGCTCATATGATTATTTCCATGGGCAATTTGCGTGCCCTCTTTGCTTAGATAAAGCGCCCAGTGTGGTTCCACAGTTTGATTTAGAATGGGGAAATACACCAGACGTCCATTCTTTGATTCAATTAATGCTGACTGAGACTATTATTTACTTAATAGCCTTGTTTGTGCAGATCACACTTCATTGATTTTAGTGTCCATGTGAGCATTTGAGTGTGTGTGCAACACTACATTGATTTCACTGCTCTTATGAGAATGCGCGTATCTGAGTGACAGAATAAGCTAAGCTATTCCATTAGGTTGACACTAGCATTAGCGGATCATTAACAGATCAGCCCATCTGCCTGAACCCCAGGAGGGCTGCTGATGACTTTAAGCTATAATGACGCCTACACAGATGACTTATGAACCGGATCTTTCTATGAGTTAATTTCTCACTGGTGTAAGCAGTTCTGGAAAGTGATGCTAAAGGATATTGATGAAGGTGCACTGATTTTGTAGAACTTATAGTTGAGAAGAAAAGAGAATAGTGGTCCTATATAGATGGCTGATATATGCAAAGGAGAATACACAAACAACAAATATGCACACACTATTGTGTCTCTCACATTTCTTGTCTCTCTGAAAAATAACAACATGCTTGCACGGGTTCACCCGTTTTCTCCCATATCCCAAAAAACATTCCAGTAAGTGGATTGGCGATTCTAAACTGCCCATAGACGTGGAAATGGACTGGTTTCCCATCCAGGTTGTACTCTTACCTCTGGATCCTGACTAGAAAAAAAGTGTTACTGAGGATGAATGAATAAATGACCATGTTTCCAATGAAAATACAACCCTTTAGAGCATGTTTAGAGCTTGACCTATAACTAAACGATGAAGTAACACGGCGCTTATATTCCAATTACATAACAGCCAGCCAGACTTGGGTACAATCTTAGTAAAAGATTTTCATCTAGCACATTAAAGGACTCTGGTTTGTCCCTCTAGAGCCCAACAACTGAAGAAAAGTTCTCTGATCCAAAGTTGAATCTCTTTAGAAAGCTAGAAATGATAACCATCCCAAGAAGCCACGAACAACCCTTGATTCCCATTTGAAAATCAGCTGCTTCCCATAAGCACCCATAGGGGTCTTTTGGATGTCCTTTTAGGTTCTATATAGAAGCTTGCAACAGAGGGTTTCACTATCAGAAAGAACCCTCTTTGGGAAGCCAAAAACTCTTAAGTTTCTTAAGAACCATTGAGGAACCCTTGATGGAATCTTATGTTACACTTGGTGTGTGCAACCTATCATGCTTAGATGACAATTCTATGAAAGTATTTGACAAACTGTCACTGAAGGAGGAGTATTGGTATATTTCAAAATATAAATAAATTGTTTATAGCTTGTAGTCATCACAGTCATATTTGTATTGATAGATTTCCAGAAATTATTCAATGCCTAGAATGAACAACCTAAACTCACATCTTATGCAGTTAACTTTTGGGATAACCTTTTTTCAAACTAGTGAATCATCTAGCTGTGTCAGTAAGCAAAGAGTACTCAGCTTGTGTTCAGAACCAAAAAATAGCTGCCGCTACATTGAGATCCATCCTTAGGTAAGAATGCAATTTCTGTTGAGGTACATTTTCAGTTAAAATGCTACCACCTTTAACATTTGCAACTACAAAGGCAGAAATATGGCGATATCAAGAAGGGAAAGAATGCGGAGGTGGTAAAAGCATACAAATTCTTTAAAGGTATAGATGTTCCTATTAACTAAAAAAAATTCTGCAATAGAAGTTAAAGAACTTCAAATTCTTCACTAATATTGTAACTAGAACTAGAAAAGTATAAACCCTTAAATTTACTTTACGCATTAAAGCAAAAGTGAAGAAATATTAACAAAAACTGAAGACACCTGATTTTAGTCACTAATGGTAAAATAGTGCCTTTTTCACAGAGGAACCAAGAGAACCAAGGATTGTAGGAAAACATCAGCTAAGGCCTATTAACCTTCTTAACTTTCTATTAACCTTAACCTTAACTATTAACTTTCTTTTAAATGTTAGCTAGCATGATGCCATTGCCTATAGCTAGGCAATATATAGCTATATAGCAACAGATATATTACAGTGATGTGTATTAGGTCTCATTCTTTGTCATATTGAATAGTTAGGAATTTAGATTTGCTTAATGCTAAAAAGTTTATGACTTTAAAAATACACTGTATGGCCAAAGTATGGCCTGTATGGCCTCAGTATTGAACGTTTCATTCCGAAACCTTGGGCATTAATATTGAGTTGTTCCCCCTTTGCTGATAGGCACTGATGTCACCGAGGACGCCCAGTAGAGGAGGCCTACATTCCAGTTCATCCCAGAGGTGCTCAGTGGGGTTGAGTTCAGAGCTCTGTGCAGGCCACTCAAGTTATTTTACATGAGCCTTAGCAAACCATGTCTTCATGGACCTCACTTTGTGCACAGGGACATTGTCAATGCTGGAACAGTGTTTGGGCCTCTTAGTTCCAGTGAAGGTAAATTTTAATCCAATAGAATTCAAAGATATTGTAGACAATTGTGTGCTTCCAACTTTGTAGCAAGAGTTTGGGGAAGACCTTTGCATGGTGGGTATTATGGTCAGGCATCCATGAACTTTTGGCCATATGGAGAAATGCAGTGTGCAGTACATGGAAAGTAAAGATTTAACTTTTGAAATGTAGTAAGTCATGTGATGTAATTGTACTTTGTTACTTCCCACCTCTGGACTCTTGGGACAAGCTGGTTTCATCCTAACTAATTTCTACTCCTGTACATTTGTAAGTCTTGTTCATTATATCAAGCATATGCCTCTAGGAGACTCTAAAAGCTGCGTAACCACATATTTGTGCACTTTAGTCCTAGCCATCAAACCAATTGTTTTGTGTTGCTTGGTCAAATAAGAAGGGGCAGCTGACTAGAGATGCAATTTCGGGCAAGCAAATGTCATCTATACAGGCTTAGTTTAATGTAGATGGAATGAGGTGAGCCAAGGGGTTTGAGACTGACTTTAATGAAGAGAGACAGAGTAATGACGGTGAGAGAAAGACAGAGGGAGGGGGGGCAAACCCATGAAAAGATCCTCCCAAGAGAAAACACCAGCACTGCTAACTTCAATCCTTCACCGTGGCTCTTGTGTATCAGCCAGACTGACATGCTACAAGAGGCAAGAAAATGAAAAGTTGAGAGAGAAGAGTAAATGGACTAGAGAGAGCAAGAGGATTGCATTAAAAATGAAGAACAATCTGGGGATGTACTCAAGGTTTTTTTTTGAGCTAGCAAGATTATGTTCACTTCAATCCCTCACACGAAGCTCAAGAGGCTTGGGACTAAAACCCCCATTATGGGTATGCAGTTTGATTCCTCTCATCCAAAAAAGGACGACTAGGACAGCAAACCAACAAATGGCATTTGAGTAAAGATACGGTACAGTATCTTAAGAGCTCCGTGAGGCCAGAGAACCTCAAAATCTCCAGAGGGAACCAGTGGAGCACAAGAATTAAGCACATCGCTTCATACCGAATCTTGGTCCAGAGAGGAAAGTGATTGCCAGCCTTTAATTTTCTTAGTGAAGGAAAGAGAAAAATGCAGGATGACAGTTTTACAAGGTCCATGATTTTTGTCATTGTGTGTGTTTGGATGCTAGAAGCATAGATATGAAAATGTAGACCGAGTTCATTCAGTCTTTTATTGTCAACTTTTCTTCAAACATGTTTTCACACTGCAGCATCTAAATATAAGAACTGTTATGTAAGTTGTGTGTGGTGAGCTAGGAAAACCAACTGGATAACGAAAAATATCAAA
Source organism: Notoglanidium macrostoma (assembly GCA_030068235.1). NCBI lineage: Eukaryota > Metazoa > Chordata > Actinopteri > Siluriformes > Auchenoglanididae > Notoglanidium > Notoglanidium macrostoma. The sequence goes on along the minus strand of JAQQZR010000013.1, from coordinate 7,810,650 downwards.
TTGATTATGGAGTTCTTTAATACAAAGAAGATATTTATATAGATTATTGATACTAGACAGCCGGGGGAGTGGTGCCTGAACAGTTAAGGTGCTGGGTTGCTGATCAGAATCATTCTGGGGGTTCAAATCCTGGCACCACCAGAGCTGCCCCTGTTGGGTCGTTGGGCAGACCCCTAACCCCCGACCTTTGCCCAAGGGACCAACAGATGTATCCATGGGCTCGATGGTGCCAGGGCTTGAACACCTGGCCCTATCTGTTAAATCCTATCCACACTGAATAGGGTAAAAAAGATAAAGACAACCAATCATTACGACTAGACAGCTGAGATTATGAGAAGATTATTTCCATCTAACGTTTAATGTTTGAATTAACTTTCCATTCCTGCAGGCTTATCACGAGATTTCAGTGAAATGGTGCCCGTTGTAATTTAATTCATAACCTCAAAGCCATTCTGAGACACCGCATGCCTCCAATTCCCAATTTCCAAGGACACTACTCTGCTTACTGTAAATTAATTTGGAGTGAAATGCATGTGTGTGTGTGTTGTACAGCGGAACAATGTGCTCATGTCCTGACAGAGTGATGGATGAAGGAGGGCTGATCTTCTAACTGCGAAACATGTGTCTCACTCTACACATGCTGAGGAAATGAATTCACTGATCACAGGTGAAGTTCTTCAGAATGAAACATGAAGAAGGACAAAAAGAAGAAAGAGGAGGAGGAGAAGGAGGAGGCTATTCGTTTTAAACCAGAATACCAGGCAACAGTAAGATGAGAGGAAGAGAAATGCTGTGCTACAGAATGAATGGAGGACATGAGAAGTGCTGGAGATGATGATCGATATCGTTAATGTGTACAAAATAACTCAAATGGTGGCTTTATGTCAAGGAAGATGAGCTATAATGGCATTTTCTTCGCATTTCTGCCAATCCTATGGGTTTTTTCATGAAATGTAGTGCTATTTGATCTTTTTTTTTCTCTTATAGTCTGGCATGTCATTTGCTGTGAGAAAATAGACAGACAAAACCATACAGACGTTCATAAACCCTCCTCTGGCACGTGGCAGCACTCCAAAATCCTGCCTGTAATTATGCTGTGGGTTACTGAATTGTGTGGGTTTTATTATTTTTTTGTATGCATGTGCTCGTGTGTGTGTGTGTGCGTGTGTGTGTGTGTGTGTGTGTGTGTGTGTAGGCAGAGCATTACTATGCTTCAGTGACTAATGCACAGCTTGCAGGTCTGCCACCAGGACTATCAAGAATATGTGCTTCATGTAAGTGTGTATATTAGCCTGTTTGCATGGATTTCCTGAAATCCAGCAGAGTTAAGTACATATTAACCCAAATGACTTGGTATGAATATGGCAAATTGGAGGTTCTCTGATGATATCATTATACACCAGGTGTACCAGGTGAGTGGCCGCTCGTGCCAATTTACCCAAACACAGAAAGGTCCACTGTTGAAAAATGCTCTTCCGTAAAAGAATCTCAGTCTCATAAAAGAGAATCCAAGGACATGACTCGGTGGTAAAGTATTTCCTACTCCCTGCAACAATTGTGCCCTCCACTATAGGGTCTGTCTCTGCAGGGGATAAAAGTGGCAGCCATTTCGTTTTCACTTCAAGGTCCTTTTTACGATGCTGAAGTGTTCTACTGTCACTGACATTTATGAAATCAGTGACAGTTATCCTAGGATTCTTATGAACAGATGGACTAAGAAAAATAACGAATTTACAGTATAGCGCTTACAATCAGATACATGACTCGCTAAACTGTTCAGTTTAGAAATGACTTGAAACATGGCTGCCATTAGCGTCCTCCATTTATTTTAAGTGTACTAGGAGAGTGCTGGTGTTTGGGATTCCTGATCCAGTCAAAAACATGCCGTCAGGTATTTATACTATGCAGTAGATTTTATTACTAGTCAACTAATCTTTTTAAAGTAGTCAACTAGTATTCCATTGTTAAAGCCATAAGCATGCTACAAATTACATTTCCAGCTTCAATGCTTCTTAGGTTACATTGCAAAAAATTATCTTTAGGATGTATAAGGGGCATCATTGTCTATTCTTCCCATGCCTTCATGGGATTCCTCTGGGCTCCCTGGTTTCATACAGACATGCAGATTAGGTCAACTGGCTACTGTAAATTGCCCAAAGGTGTAAATGTCAGTTTGAATGACTTTGTCTCTGTGTTATCCCTGTGATAGATTGGTGACCTTCCCAGGATGAACTCCGCCTTGCACCCAAAGTGAGCTGGGATTGGCTCCAGCTTCCCCACAACCTTGATAGAGAATGGTATAGATAATGAATGGTTGGATATACCAATTCTTAAAATGCACCCATTAGTTGGTCGTTCAGCAGATGTCATTGATTCTGGAACTGAAAGCGCACAGCAGGGAAGCTTACGTCCAACAACGGAGCCTTCTTTACTGCTTAACGAGTGGTCTTCCTGGGCTGGAGCATGAGATATCCTCAGTAGTGTTTGCCGTGGTCTCGGTACCACCTGAGAAGTGTCCTGATTTCAGCTATGCTCTGCACCGCACTGAATACTGAACAGACTAGACTTTGCACTCCTTAGGATGTAGAATTGAAATGTGACAAACTGGGTCATGTTATCTATGTTTTTCTGCTGGAGAGGAACATGTGCAAATGTTTTGCTAGCAGTCCTGTTGTTATAGAAGGGAGAGAGAAGGAGGGAAAAAAACGACAGTTCTCGATTCTTTAGGTATTCCTCATCTCCTGCATTGGCTGGGTGAGGCTGCCAGAGTTGATTATGGAAGTGGGTGGCAGTTATCTCCTCAGCACAAGGCGTGTACTGGTAATTAAGTGCTGAACTTTCTTTTTTGCCGCCTTTCTAACAGCACAAGTAGGCGATTTTCCAGGGCCGTGAATCAGTAGTGTTTGAGAAAGAAAGGCGTGAGGAAAATTGCTCATGACAGGAGAAAGTTAGGTATGGAGGCGAGGAAAGAAAAACAAGCAGGAAGGAAAGTGGACACTCAAGTTTAGCTCAAGGACTGGCGAGGGTGGACTGTGTGAGCTCCTCTGCCATATGTATTGCTGCAGAGACTATTTCCAAAGACCACAGCTCTGCTTCTAGGGCAATAGCAGACAAGCAAATTACATCCTATGGCTAGTCAGCAGGGACAGAAATACGGCAGCATAATTGCATCAGATAAGAGAACTGCTGGACTCTAGAATGAGAAACAGAGAGAGAGAGAGAGGGGGCAATGCTAACAAGAAAAATATCAAAGAAATAAAGCCATCAGCAATCAAGTAGAAAACAGTAGCTGGAGCTCTTGTGTAGATCGACCGACATGTCCCTAGTTTGAGACAGTGTTTCATGACAATGAATTGAGTGGGAGGGTTTGTTCATTAGCAATTAGCGCGACTAGAATCTAAATTAGCGTCATTATTATAAAGGGTTAGTCTGAGAGTGAAACAACACTCAATGTCACACAAACAGTCTCCATTTTTGTTCTTATTCTCTGTCTACCATAATAAAAGATGAAGAAAGCTGCACAATTTCCCTTTATTGCAAATAACTGGTGTTGGATGTTTGTTTCTTTAGCTTCTAAAGCTTTTTTTTAGCTTTAGCTTTGGCTTTCTTTAGCTGTAAGGTTAAAAAAAAATAGCTATCAGGAGTCTCAAGTCTGTCTCATTGAAAAATATTTTGTTCTTGACATGGTTTCAGACTTTAAACACTACAAACTTGTAACGTTATGGCAACCACCATAAGAATTTAGTATCTTTCTGCCCTCTAGACCCAGATTTGAAAAAGGAAATAAATTCACCCAGTGAAGGGTTTTCTTTTACCCCTTCCATGTATACTATAGTTTCACTCTGAGCTTAAATTCACAAATATGGACTCACTGCTATTTTACAAAAAATGTTTATTTAAAAATAAGGCCAGCCCATGTAGGCTATACGAACATTCGGACATGTATTTACATATTAAAATAGGATTCTATAGAATTAAGCAACCTCCGGGCATGTGATACTTTTTGTACACTTATCTGGCCATGAGCTTGAGAATCGTGAACAATCCGATTGCTTATTTGCATTTCTGTCTTGCTACACTTTTGGGTTTTTTTTTGATGGGGAACAAATGTAAAGATGAAATTAGCTCTGTGGAGTATTGTGTCATTCAAAGTCATCTCTGTACATTTGGAAGAAAGCTACACAAAAAATCTGTAATTGGTGAGTTAAATGGTGTCTTTCTGTGAAAACAGGAAGTTGAACATTATTGTCCTGTTTAACACTGAAACAAAAAAAGCCTGGCTTGTTACATTAGGATGAGATAGACTTTTATTTCATGTTATCAACATTAGTTCATAGCTTCATTGCACTAATAAGGACGCAAAAATTGAATGCTCGGGTAACCATAAAGCATACGTATAACATTTATAAGCTGTAGATTTCCCCTCCTAGTCTGCTACACACACCAGATGAATCATGCTCATAATTAAAGCTGTTCATGAACTTAATCAGGAATGTTAGACTATGAAAAATGTGTTTTGCATACAAAAACGTCTGAACCAACGATATAAGCCTCTCAGATGAAGCTTTCATTCTATAACAGTGCGCTCTGGCTGAGTGCAGAAAGATTGCGGATAAATATCAACTCCAGGCAACATGTTTACTGTGATGAAACATAAAAAGAAAGACCAATTTTCAGAGCTTATTTGTAGCATCATGCTGCTTTATGTCTCTCCCAGTGAGCAGGATTAGAAAGACGGTTCTATTTTTTCACTTGTTTTCATTGTCTCGGTCTTTGTCTATATATATATATATATATACGCACCTCTTATCAAACGTGTTCTCATATCGAATCCCATGTTACTTGATCAGCTTCCAAAAAAATGCATGTTCTGTAGTGTTTGATTTACAAGTTTTAACACTGTCCATCTATAGTTAGTTAGTAATGTCGTGGAATGTCTGTGAAAGAAAGCTATAAACCTTTGTACCCTCAACAAAGTCTCTTTTCTCTTTCGAAGTTAACTGAACAAAAAATACAACTCTATGTTCCATAAAACTGGAAAGCCCTCAGTCCTGAAGACGTAGGTTGGAAATAATTACATACTGACTGTAATAAAGCACTGACACTGGAGACTCCTTTCATGTTTCAATGCTAAACAAACATCCTTTCAGGAAGCTTCACCATTTCAATGATTACACAATATTTCTATGAGCACTGAGTATTTTGGAGCGCCCACCATGCAAGGCCCTGTTTAAGTTCTTGATGACGATGTAATTTAAGCAGCTTGTGATTTACATGATAACTAGCACTCTTTTCCGTGCGGCTGTTATAGAAAATTAATCAGCATCTCTTACCAATAAAATCTGACAGTTCATCAGAGTTGTGGAATAATTGTTTCGTCATACCAACTATTTCATTCTAAAACAGTAAAAATGAAGGATACCCCTGATTAGGCAGAGCTGCCATAATGCATTTATAGTAGGCGCGGTGAAAAGTAAGGACTATGGGAGACAAATGGGACAGGATTGGAGCGACAGGGTGAGTTAAAAAGAGACACAGCAAGAAAATGGGAAGAGGTAGGGATCAAAGAATGAAACGTATTGAGATATGCAGCAGTGGGAGGATGCTAGGGATGAGGGAACAGAGGAGAGCAGCTTTAGAAAACGAGACGCCACGACTGAGTGGGTTTCGCTGGAATCGAGCCGTTGCAAAGTTTAGGGACTTCTTTTTCCCCTCCATCGAGCTGCTTTAACTGCTGCCGCTTTGGATTTATGACTCCCTCACTGTAACATGTCCTACACGTTCTCTCTCATCTAACTCAACGTCGAGCGCGAGATTGGGGATGCAGAGAGTGAGGAAGAATCTGAGCCGCTGCAAAAGGAGGATGAATGAGCAAGAAAATGTTTCCGGTTTAGTACCACGATTTCTCTGGATCGTCTCATTTGGTACTTTTATTAAAGAAAAAGCCGCATGCAAACAAATTCTCGTTGACAGCTGGGGTGGGAGATTTGATTATTGTAATTTTCAGAGAGACCATGCAGTGTGAGAGAGCCATCAGTAAAAAAAAACATTCAATATTCCATTTGAAGCAATACACAGGGTGCAGATTTGTACATGCACAATTATAGATACTATCCAATTTGACATTAAATTGTGAAAACACCAGTAACATTTGACATAAAACTCTAACTTTCAGTCAGTCAAATAAACTTCATGATATGAGTCTCAACATACAGTACATTACAAACATCACTGTGGTCACGTTACAGTAAATGTTAAAGGGACCTCATTTTTAGAAAAATCTCTTTAAACCTTTAATCATCCAATAGTTAGATGTCAGATAATTAAAATGCGTAACTTTGCCACAAACAGTGTCAGGTTTTAACCCTCTGAGTTTGCAGGCTGTTAGGGAGGCAAGACCGGAGTTGGAATGTACATGAGAATAGTACACGACTAGTTAATTTTGGTTTAAAATGGTTTAAATCTGGTTAGTGGTGTGTTTAGGTAGGATACATTATGATTATATTTATCCAAATATTTCAAAGGTTATGTGCATTTAGAAACAGGTTTATGACTGAGAGCTTGCCTGTTAACTAAAATAATACAATTCGGATTGGTTTGACGATTGGTGGAAAGGACTGGCAGCTCTCAGAGTTTAGATTGAGGTTGGATTTGATTTGCTGTTAGGTGGTTAAATTCTGCATGTCCTTGAGAATCTGTCTCGCTCCATCTTTCTGGTTATCGCTATGGCTTATGGCTTTAACCCTTTGAGTTGAAGGAAAGAAATTAACAGCCCCCTCCCTTTCTCACTTCCTGTCTCTCCCTCATTTATTCCCTTCTCTTCATTTACTTCTCCTTTTCTGTATGTTGAACTAATATGATGGCCAGCACTAACTGACCTATTAATGTACAGCTTGAAATGCTCATATTCGCGTATGCCTACTGTAGGCACCGATCAATATCCAAATATCTAAATATCCAGTATGCCTACAAAACAGATCCTTCTTTGCTAATGATTTCTACACAATTTGTGGTTCACTTCTTCAGTATATTTCATTTGAAGGAGTAATTACGGAGAAGTCTAAAAGACTTTACATCACAGATAATTTAGATATCATTCAAAAGGTAATGCTTGACTAGAAAGGGGGAAAAATATAATTAGATAATTCCATTAAGATGACAAATGTGTCAGTGTGACATCTTAGAAATCTTTAATTTGGCATTTCAAACAAATGAATGTGGTTTACAATTTCATGCCCGAATTAATGCTTAATAATTAATAGCATCACGGAGATTGCTTAGAGCTTTACAAATGACTCGGAATTTAGACTTCATTTCTCCCGCCCTGTAAAATCGAACGTAAAAAAACTAATGCTCATGAGTTTTAAAGTATATCTAGTATCTGATTAATAGTGCTGGCTGAATACGGCTGCTGCTTTTGCCTTTGACGAGAAAGGGAAGGTAACAAGGGGCAAAGGAAGAGTAAAAAACGGTCACACTTCTTTAGAAATTAACCACCTACGGCATCACCAACAATAGCGCACGCGCAGGGTGGGGTGTCTGGCACTCAAAGGGTTAAAGTTGAGTCAATTTGAATGGGTAAATCGTTGAAGTTCAGTCCCTTTAACTTTTAAAGATGCTCATGATTAAGAGCAGAAGGTTTCAATCCTCAAACTGCTGTGAACTGGGATAGTCTCACTGCAAACAAGAACATAATTGGCTTTACGCTTCTATAGTTAACATGAATGAGAAGAATTCACAACAGCCAATGTAGAGTAACCAGAGGGAGGGGGTGTATAGCTGTTGCTGGGAGGTTAGGGGGGTGTTATGTGCGGGTTATTGGTAGGGTTAATACTCTGAAGAGGTGCAGTCCCATATCAAGGTGCGCAATAGACACCTTTTAGAATCATTTTTGGACACCGTGTACATGTTTTGCAGTCTAATAGCCAGGAAGAATTACTTAAATATAAATCTAAAATAATATTTCATTTTGTCCGCAAGATTCATCTACAGAATTGCATGGAAGCAGATCACGATCCTTGAAAAATAACAGTTTATCCATGTAGCACTTGTTTAAAAGAGGGTGATTAATTACCATTATTATTAGTACACATTAACAAACTGGATAGTTCATTAGTTTTCTCATTTTGGCCCTTCTGTTGTCTGTTTGTCACCAAATGCCTGGGAATTACAGCAAGCTGATGGGTCTGCCCCTCTTTCAGAGATGTGGTTAAGTCAATTAGACGATTAGCTCATTAAGTGGGATTAATGGAGTTTATTACCTTTGTCGAGTAGCCACTCGTCTACTACCCGACCAAGTCTGTATGGGATTCTTTGTCTGGCAATAGCCAGGCGCTCATTATCAAAGTTCCCTTTAGAGAATTTGGAGAAAACAAAAAACAAACAAAAAAAAACAACTTCAACAACTTACAATCTCAATGTCCATATGTCAAAGGATTAGAGGTCAAATGTTAGAAATAAGCAGGAGTTTAGCAGGTTATTAACTTTAAAATCAGTTTTAGTGTATTTGCGAAAAACAGATGCTATGCTTTCTTTGGTTAAATGTGTTTTTTGTTCATGGTTAGGAAGTTAAGAAAGCTTTAGTTACCATGTGTTTTTAAAATAGTAGTTTAGTTATGAAGTAATGAGTTAAATATATTTATGAAGAATTTAGAAATTCAGTGTTTACTGGTTCATCGTTACAGGAAAGGCTGTATAATTTTATAAACAGAAACAGAATGCTCACTTCAAAAAACAAACAGTCGTAATATACAATATACAATGCAGTTAGTAACATTTTTCAAAGTTGCAAGAATGGAAAAGGAAGATATTTTCTGCCTTTTGTGTCCTGTGAAATGAAAAGAAAGAAGAAAAAAAAATATCGTTTCAGTGAGCTTTGATAATTTAACCCAAAAGGAATAGCAGATTCCTTGCTGCTGTGAAGCTCATCAAACATATATCTGATATTAAATATTGATTCAGTTTTATCACACCAAAACTGTTTAAATAAGGGGTAGAGCTGTCAAGGAAAAAGAGCTTTAATACATGGTAACATGTGGCTAGTTCACACACACACACACACACACACTCACACTCTTTACATTTAATTGAGAATTTACAATGTCCATATCATTCCTTATTCTAGGCTACCTGGATGTTGAACATGGCATGTACACAGACAAAGTTAAGCAAACTGCAGTTCTTTGTACAACGGTCAGCTTGAGATCAAAAGATTAAGTTATGGTGGGAAAGTTATGTGTATTCAGAGTCGAGTTACTGCAAACATCGAATTTCTGTGTGCGCCGTTGAGATTATACAAATAATCACAAGATATTAAATCTAGGTCATGAAGACATAATGTGTGTAGGATGTATGTTATTTTATCAACTTCAACACTTTCAATTTGCTATTTTGAGTTTCAAATGAATAAAATAACATCATGAAAGTGTTTCTGGTAATTCAAGGTGTGTAAAGAAAACTCATCAAAGTTTTAAAAGATTCAAAGTTAATTCATCTGCTGTACTTACATCTCACTTTAAGTCATGTGCATAACGCTTGTGTAACTTCTGCATACCAATGTGCGCATGGACCTTCGGTATTAAATCCTCACTACCCTCATCTAAATCCACACCAAATATCAAGCTAAAACGAAGAAGCTAACCATGTTTGAAGAACGTCCTTTACTACGACGAAATAACAGCAGAGGTGATTGAACACAAAGTATTAGCCAAAGACTTAACACCACTAAGGCACAAACACAAGTTACATTCAAGCTGAAATCAATCCCCATGGTTTCTGTTTAAAATAAAAAAAAAAATAAATAAATAAAAACGTATCTCCATAAAAAGGAATTCTAAGATGTTAGTTAGAAAATAAGTTTTGCCTGGACCCTTTTCGATTTGAAGAAAGTTTATATGAAGGCCATATGTGTAGGCCTATAAAAAATATCATGATGTTTTGTAAGGTATTTTACACACTGTTCAATGATTTGGTTATAATGCATTATAACGGCAGAATGTATTATAAGTAGGGTTTCGTGACACATTGTATCACCAATATATAACCAATAAAATAAAATAAATTAAATAAGTAAATATACAAGTTATTTGAAACACTCCAATATATACTTGTAATATGAAGGAACATCTGTGAAACCTACAATTTCTTTATTTTTGGCCTAAGGGTATATTAACTTTTGCACTAAATTGTTTACATGTTGCTGCCAGACGTATTACTTCTCCATAAACTTGAGTACTCATTTTCTCTGTCTAGACTCGACCAGTTTGAACCACAGCAATTAAATTCACACTCAGTTTGATTTGCTTTTCCATTTTCTGGTCCGAATTCAGAAGATACGTCAAACATTTAATGATCCTTGTCTATATAGACAGAGAATTTTCATTATTTCCTCTAATGACTGCAGTGTTGACTGTCCTTTAACCTCTGTTATACTCTATCCATCTCTCCCTCTTTCTTTTTCACTCTCACAGGCAGTGAGAACGGTAGATGTTGGGAAATCAAAGTTGTCAGTTCTTTAATTAGTGGAAGCAGTCTTTTTTTCTGTCTGTCTGTCTGTCTCCCTCTCTCTCTCTCTCTCTCTCTCTCTCTCTAATAAAGTCACTCACTCCATTGCCACTGACTTCTTAACTGGTAGTGCAGCTCGACTGCAAACGAACTAATCAAAACCCCTCCAAGGAGCTACCCAGAGTCCCTGGCTGACTTCCAGGAATAGCAGCCACATGTGCCAGTGTTGTATCATCTGCATCAACCTAGGTAAACGTATTTCATTAGCAGGTAATTACAACCTTGTAAAAGCATTTGGTGTGCCGTCATGGGGGCTACATTCACTATATTTTGTTGGCCAGCTGTTCTGTTCAGGTTTGGTTATGTAGCGTTCTTTCTGAAACATACTTTTACATAAGTACATGTCTCAAAATCTACAGACCGTCAACCAGTGGGTCTGTCTCAAAGATACACCCTCGAATTGTTTCGGAGAAGGCCTCCTCGTCAATCCTGTCGTGCTTTAGTTAGCTAACAGTAAAGACGTAAACAGTAAACATTAATTTCCTTTTACACATCAACGTTTACAGCTGATTTTCTCCAAACTTGATTGTCTGTTAAGATCCCATTTTCACCAATGTCTCTGGATTGGTTGCACCAAATTTAACAACTGACTCCTTATTTTAAAGATAATTAACTGTAGATTTAGAATCTACAATAAAAAACTACTTTTTGTTTTTTAACCAACTGGACTAATTTTGTGGTGAAATCTAAGGGAAAAGCATAGAAGTTATTATAACAGCAAAGGGAACTAAATCTGGAAGGGGATGTTCAACAAGTACACTACATGCCAGAAGTTTTGGCCCACCCTCGGACATATTTAAAAAAAAAGAGAAAGAAAATGATACACTGGTTTTTCTTAGGTATTTATTTGACTGGCTGGTTTTCAATATTTTATATTTTGTAGTACCATATTATTTAGCCACAAAGGCTGAAATTATTAGTTTTGAAGAAGACATATCAGGTCTGTCTTTAGTGCATTGACATTCACTTTGTGTTGGGATTATATTTACTAATGTCAGAACCTGACTGGCTCTTTGCCTCTCTTGATTGTGTCTTACTGAACCAAATGATTGCCACCTGTCTGCCTCGTCCCAGATCAGTGTGTGACAGGTTTAATGCACCGTCTGCTCCTCGTTTCAATCTTCTGCAGTACTGTTTCACGACTGATAAGTCAGGCTTTTTGTTTGTCAGGCTGTGGATGGGGGATAAGGGCGAGCACAGAAAGTGTTGTTCCTGCAGTGAAACTTGGAGGTGGATCAGTGCCGGTTCGGGGATCGGGATCATGAAAAAAGAAGTGCATCACTCAATTCTTCAACATCACACTATTACTTCTATTTTATGTGTCAAAATTTCATTCTTCAACAGGATAAGGATCCCAAGCATTCTTCAAAATGATATCCAGTCCAAAGAAAAACAAAAAGTTTTGAGAATTATGTCTTGGCCTCCCCAGACTCCAGATCTGTCTCCCATTGAGCCGGCGTGGGATGAGCTCGGAATGAGCGTCCAGTAAATGAGACAGAACTGTTTGCATGGTTGAAAAGGTGCTGGGAGAGTTTGGACGCAAGTTACTTCAAAGCAATTTTTGGAAATAACTTGCTGTGAATTTGTGCTGCTGTGATAAAGGCAAGGACTGGTTATTTTGATGAAACTCATTCATTCATTAAATTGCACTTACCATGTATATTGTTACATTACACTTGAAAACCATTCATTTTATTTGTTTTAAGTATTTCTACTATTTTCTTGTAATAAAAGTTTGACAGCAGTGTATCCTCTATTTTTTTTTTTTTATCCAAAGGTGGGCCCAAACTTCTGACCTGTAGTGTAGATACAGGTATGATGGTCAGGTGTCCATAAACTTTTGGCCAAATAGTGCATATTCAGATTTAAACCTGTAGTGGGCGTGACCTTGGTGTTGCATCCTACAGAATCCCAGTCCTGATGCACACCTCTAGCCTCAACCAGATGTTCTAAACAACAACAATAACAACAACAACCCCCCAACAAATTTTCTCAATATTCTAACCTACTATATCCACAAATTCAGCTTCAGTCATCTGCATTCTCTGATCAGTCGCTGTCCATGGTTCTGCAGAAATCAGCATTTATCAAAAAAGCTAAGCTCATGAAAAAAAGCTGGATGATATTGCTGTGGATACTGAGAGGAAACAGGTGCGGAGACCAGTGTGAAATAGAGTATTATTGTTGTTTGCCACACTATTTCAGATAACAGAGTGTGCAGCACTCTCAGAGATGATGTTAAACACACACGTTCCCACAGACAGTAAGAGCAGAATCTCTCTTCCCTCACTGAGCTTCATGCCGTTCTTTATGACTTTTCCAGCGTTGATGGGTTTCTGAGACGGTAAGTATTATAAAGTAGTGAATTAAAAGCAGTGGTGTGTGAGCAACACTCGGCTGGCCAGATTAATCCATGGATCTTTCTGCTGATTACCAAAACACTGCCAGCAATATTCATCCATCCCCACTGTCTCTGAGCTACCCGGCTCAGTCATATCCACCCATATATCCAGCTACACACAAACACAGAGAAAAATACATATTTACATATAGGTTTGCTGTAGAGATTTCCTTAAACATTGTCTTTTCTTCATCTTTTCAATAACACTGGTTTCAAAATGATGACCCATAAAATTTACATTTTTAATTTAAGTTTGTCCTGTAGATTGCCTTTTCCTCCACGCATAGCATTTTAAGCGCTTTAATATTTTTATATTTTTTGTCTTCAACAGGGGTGAACGGCTGAGATTAATATAGCCATTATGAAATATTTGATTTTGGGTTTCTCCAACCATTCCAATCTATATTTGAGTTGGAAATATCTTCAAACTTCTTGGAAGACGCGACAAGGTTTTCATCCAAGATATTCAAGACTATAAATTAGTTTAAATGTTTGAGTAGCGAATTTGACTCATGAAGTCAACACTTTTGTCCATTCTTGTAAAGCACTGGCCACCAACCATGTTCCTGGATCTTCAACCGAAATCTAACACACCTCTTTTAGTTATTCAAGAGCTTCTTACGGCATTGATGAGTTGGTCAGGCGGGCACAATTATGGTTGGAGCTAAAGCCTTCAGGGAAGTAGATCTTTAGGAACAGGGTTGGTGACCACTGTTGTAAAGGGTGTCAATAATTCTGGAGTTGACTGAACACGCCAACCAAAAACCCCTTGAAAATACTGTTTCATTTTTATGCAAATCTGTACACAAAATCAAATTACTATATTTACTGAAAAACAATCATAAAGGTCCGTCAAGCCTTTGGCATTTTTTAGCGAGATAAGACTAAGAGGATAGAAAAGAATGTAAAGTGAGACAAAGAGCGAATGAGACAGATACAGAGAGGGAAAGGCAAAGCGAGAGGCAATAACAGTGTGCATGTCCCTGGGGAAGCATCTGCCTCAGTTTATTAAGGTGACCTAAGCAGCAAACCATTTCAGCTTAGCTTCGGACAGAAAGACAAACACTTTATGAGAGAAGAAAGACCCAAGAGGATGCATTGGACAAATAAAGCAATGCAGCAAGCTCACTCAAAGCCCTGATGTCTGGCAAGCGTTTTGTCTTTCCTGTTTTGATATTCAACACCACCATTCGCCAATATCCTCTTTTTGCGAACAAACTTTTCGTTCCGCTGACTCTAAACCCTGACGATAAATAATTTACTCGATGACAAAACACTATTGATTTATAAGAGAAAATCGACAGATAAGTTACATTTCTGAGCCTAACCATAAGGAGGCCCTTTGCACTCCATCAGTCAGTGTTAAATGTTGGATGTGCTCCATCTGCTCCATTCCTGGGGTGATTTCTACGCTCTAACCGGGTCAGTCTATAATCATTCGCATTTTAAAGACCTCTCACTTCTTATTCTCTATTTTTCCAAGCTTTAATCTGGGGGAGGGGGCATGCATGTTTCAAGTTAAAAACTAAGATATTCTGGAGTGTGAAGTAGGGTTTTTTTTTTATGTTTGAGAAAATTTGAATCATTATGAGTCTCATTTTCACCTGCTCATTTGAATTCAACAGACCATTGCAGGGAAAGAAGAACAAATGAAAATGAAAAAGCTTTTTTTCCCTAAGCATACACATAAATGTTATTCTGTTTAATTTTTATGCATCTTCTTAGTCATTTTTTCCCCCAGATCAACTCATTCTGTCATGTTTTGAGTCAAAGCGCAGACATACACACTCTCAAACACCTAACACACACACAAACACAAACATGCAAGAATGCTCGGAGGTTTGCAATGCAAATGCACTCTCACTGATGTCAAATTGCAGAACAACAAAAACATCAAAGCTCTCAGGAGATCCGGAGGTGACAGTGTACTATAAAAAGAGCTGTAAATTCAGCCTTGAGGTTCTCCTCATCCCTAATGCTCTCCTAATGCCATGTTTAACATCACAAAGCCCAAGCAGCCAGTGCCTGCCATTACACTTGCACTGTTACCGTGGAGATGTGTAGCTCAGCTGCTCGGCGATGATGGATGATGGAGCGATTGACCTTTTCCAGACACAAAATGAGAGAATAAGTATGGACAGGCTGAGATAAGGAAGATCTCTGCTCTATCTCTGTCACGTTCTCTCTTTCCCTACTTATATTGCTCTCTCTCTCTCTCTCTCTCTCTCTCTCTCAAATGCAAACACATCTAATCTACATTAACACAAGCTAAATCACAGCGTATTCCAGATGTCGACCCAGCAAAGTATTTTACCTGAGTAAACATAGAACTTGAAAAACTACTGTAAGTGTACTGACAACCCCTTGACAAACAAACTGTACATAGTTTTCTAAACATGGACCATCGCAGAATCTGTTGCAAAAAAATTGTATTTATATAAATTACGTAGCAGACGTCAGCTCATCAGACCAGACACCAGCTTGGACTAGAGATGTTAGCTCAAGAAGGGAAAGTTTTGTAGATTTTCACAGATATGTCATTTTATTGACCCGACAACATGGCTAGTTGAACAAAGAGGAATGAATTGATTTTATATCACATATCTCCTCAGCTTAGAGTTTATGGTGCTAGTCATCATATCTCAGATCTCAAGAAATGTTTTGAGGACTGAAAATGGATATTACTCTACAAATACACTTATGCTTATGTATTAACACAGACACACACCTTCGACTGACTTAATAATTAATGCAGCTAATTAATCTAACCCTAACCTTAACCTCAGTAACCGAACGGAAAACATTTTGGCTTAAACGTTATCAAAACCCTTTGTGATTATAAAAACAATTGCAACCATTGTTAACAAGAAAACCCTAGCAGACCAGAGATCATAGCTCCGCCCCTCTTGCTTTCTATTGGCTCACAAAATTGTGCAAATTTACGTTACCTTTAAAAAGCAAAATAGAGTGTATATAGAGTGAAAGTAGCCTCTTTCATTATTTTATTCAGTTTAGATTTTCTATAATAGTCTCCCATATTACTGTAGGAAGAATCTATGGCGTAACTTTCAATATTGGCACCTCTGCAGTATTCTGTAATTGTGAGAACATCATTTTGGTCCTCACAAAGGACTAAACATATACACATTCACACACATGAAAGAATTATTAAGCTTCCTTATACACCTTGATTATCCAGATGATATAATTTGTGAAATAAAACAAACAAACAAGAAGCGTAAAAAAAATAATCCTCATTTTGCAGCAAACACACTCCAATTTTCACAGTTTTGGTGTGGTAAAATAGAAAACTCATTTCAATAACAATCAACAGCAGCATATCATTATATTCCCATTACGGTTAAAAAAATGTTCAATTAAGGCCTGTTAAAAAAAAGACAGAAAAATCTTCCTTTTCTGCAGTACTGTGAAGGTAAAGTTACTGTTACCTCAGTGAGAGACAGAGACAAAGAGAGAGAGAGAAGAAAAAGCAAAAAAAAAAAGACAGTATGCATTATTGTAGTGTGGAGTCATCTACAGCAAGATGGTGTGTGTGTGTGTGTGTGTGTGTGTGTGTGCATTTAGGTGGGTGCGTATTGTTTTGCTTGCAGGTGCTTAGGTGGATGATTTATACCATCACAGCTTGACTCACACACACACCCAGCATGCATATAAAGTCTCCCCTGAGGCTGCGTTCAACAGTATTTATTTGTTTATTAATACTTTCAGTGTGCAATGTTAGTCATTTCCAATTCCCGCCCACAAGCTAACGCTCCGCAGTGTGCTAGTTGCTAATATGCTTCCTCCGTGACACATGCATTCCCGTCACTGCACCTTTTAGATTCCTATCTAGCTGTACGAGTCGTCAGAAAACCGAGAACTCGCTAATATCATGCTGTATGGAAGGGAAGAGATGGATTAATCCATCTTTATCATATCATTCCATTATGGTAAGAGTATGATCATTGATTTGTGGAGGGAAAAACAGTGACATCGATAAAATGATGCAACCTTAATCTTATTTTAAAAAAAAAAAAAAAGATTTGCGATGTATACAGAGAACTGTAAGTGTTTTTCTTCTCTCTCGTTTTGTAATTTTAACACAAGACACTAGAGGTGAAGGGTTTTTTAAAAAAAACAAAAGATTTCACAACCAGTCAGTCCAGATTTTTGTTACATTTATTCATGCAAATGGTGGCTAGTTTAAATAAATATGCATACATTTGCATGTTTAATTAAACCAAATATTCAGTACTGGAATGAAGTTTTAATCGAAATGTCTATTTCACTGTTAAGACACGGTCAAGATGAGTAATTTAACAGATAACACAGTTGGAAAACCTATTCTTTATTGTTCGACCAAGAAAATAACACTGAGCTGGTATTAAAAATGTTTTCATATCATTTTCCCTGTATAAAATATAACATAAATCTAGCAATCACATCATTTTGGTAAATTCCTCTATAATATACCAATTAAGTGCAGATAGGAATGAACTTCACCACTGCTAGGTCGTCTAAAAATTCCGGTTGTGAATATCGACAAAAATGGTTTTGAGGATATAACGTGGTTTAATGTGTTTCCTCTTAAGGAAGTGGGATTTATATGGCTTGTAAAGGAAATGGTCATGTATATGACAATGACACATACATTATCATATATGTGAGGAGACGAGCTTCACAGGGATATATAACATGACGTGATTGTGTCAAGTGGGCGGAGCTTTAAAGCCGTATTCGCAGTTTCAGATTTAATCAACGTGGACAAAACCAGTGAAATAAAAACATTTTTCTATCGAAAATAAATCTGTGGAAGCGCCAAATGGTCAACCTCTTGTGTCTTGCCTTAAACAAGTTTGAATTTCATAAAACCATTTTCCTGTTACATTTCCTAACCTGACGGTTTAACGTGTGTGTGCTCCCTACCTGATGGGAAGCGTTCGATGACGGGCTGGTTGTCCACCTGCAGTGTTGCGTTGCCGCCGCTTCTAGTAAAGCGCACCACGTGATATTTGCCATCGCTCACCACCACTCCAGTCTCCTCGATCGTGATGTCGTCCGTTCCCACGTTGAAGATGACGCCGATCTTCCCCCGCTCCTGAGTCACAGAGGGAAAGACAGATCCAGTTTAATTTACATTTGTACTCTAGATGAATAGAGAATCGAGTGCAAAAGTTTGTGTCCCCTTGAGATGACGTTAAGGCAGATTAAAGACGTTTTAACGACAGCAGAATATTCAGCTTGGCCAGCCTTTTCCCCTCTTTGAGTTTGCAATCTCACCAGAATTTTATATCATAACATTTTTTAACATTCTGGATAGAAATGGAATGTTTATTTCTCTCCCTCTTACTGTCTTTCCACTCCCTACATCTGCCATTCTCTCCATTTTACTTCATTTACTTTAATTCATTCATTCATCTTTCTCTTGTTCCATTTCTGTCCCTTTTTCTGTCTCACTCTCAGCTCCGCCTTTCTTCCTCTCTCCATTTCTGTTAATCTCTTCATTTCCTCTCTCTCTCTCGACTTCTCTCCATTTCTTTTTTCTATCCCTTTTTCTGTTTCCTTAATTTTATATTCCTCTTTCTGTCACTCTCCCTCTCACTGTAACACTCCATTTTCTCCTGTATTACTGTCTCTCCCTTTCTTTCTCTCTTTCCATGTCTATATCTCTTTTCACTCTCTTTTAATTCTTCCCCTCTTTCAATCTCTTTCTCCATTTTCTCCTTCTTTCTTGCTCTCTCCCTCTCTCTGCATTTCTATATATCTTTCAGTTTCTCTGTGCATTCTCCCACCCCCTCTCAATTTCTGTGTCCATTTCTCTCTTGTGGTTTCACGGAGCTTTTCCATGCCACTCTCATACATGTCTTGTTCATTAGTGATCCAAAGCTGCATCTACATTTCTGTGAAGTGATATACAAATAAAACTGAACTGAATGGAATTGAATAGATTGTACAGCTGATTTAAATGCAGCAATCCACTGGAGTAAAAACTTGTGACTAAAAAGCAGTGACTTGGACTCAGAAACTCGGACCCCAGCTTCTTAATAATCTACTGAATATAATTTATTATAACTCACTCAACAGTAATGAATATTTTTCAGTGTTCTGAAGACTAACTCTTTTTATATCTATTAGTGTTGACAGCCACCTACTGCTTACACTTCATTATAGTGTCTCCTACTCACTCTCATTCTCTCCCCTCCTCCTCCCTCCAACCCCTCTATCCTATCCTTCCCTCTCTCTCCTCCACTCACTCACTCCTTCTCACTGCGCTGCTGCCCTTTCTGTCAGCAAAGGTCAAAGTCATTTACAGAGTTGCAGAGAGAAAGAGAGAGAGAGAGAGAGAGAAACAGACTGATAGACAGAGCTATAGAGAGACAGAGTGAGAGAGAGACAGAAAGGAAGAAAGCCAGAGACAGAAAGCTAGACAGAAAGACAGAGAGAATGAAAGATAGACAGAGATAGATAGATAGGACGATTGATCGATAGATAGATAGATACATAGATAGATAGAGAGACAGACAGAGAATGATAGACAAAGAAATACAATTATAGAAAAGACAGAGGGAGAGAAAGATAGACAAAAAGTGCTAGACAGACAGACTGACAGATAAGTAGATGGACAGATGGACAGACAGATAGATAGATAGATCGATTGATAGATAGATAGATAGATAGATAGATAGATAGATAGATAGATAGATAGATAGATAGATACAGTTGTGGTCAAAAGTTTACATACACTTGTAAAGAACATAATATCATGGCTCTCTTGAGTTTCCCGTTATATC
>JAQQZR010000013.1:7753846-7790385 GCA_030068235.1 Notoglanidium macrostoma | reverse complement strand
AGCAGATCTGATCACTTTTTTCTGTTAACCCATAATAAAGTCATGAAAGAACCAAACTTCATGAATGTTTTTTGTGAAAATGGAGGGAAGCAATAGCTAGAGAAAAAATAGTGAAAAAAATAAAGATAGACAGACAGAGAGAAAAAAGGAGAGAGAGAGTAACTTGGGGAGGATGAGCGGTCCAAAGAGAGATGCAGATAAATAGATAGATCAATAGATAGATAGATAGACAGACAGACATCCATCCATCCAGATAGACAGATAGCTAGAGAGATAAATGCAGATAGAGAGTGTCTAATGATCTTAAAGTTTAAGAAAAAGTGTTATATTTAAGTTTATTTAGAGAATTAATACATCTTACTGATGCACAATAATAACTTTGAATTGAAAATATTAAAACTTTCACTTCCTCATAGCACCATAAGATGACAGACAGCAGTAAGGATTTTGTAATATATCTGTTTCTCTCCTACCCCCATCTCTTACTGATACTACTTGGTCCATTTTATGAAATGAGCAATATTCATAACGCATGACACATCAAGACATTACTTTTTATAGTTAAAGTATGGCCTTTAGGCAGTTCATGAATATTCATGAAATAATTCTCAGGGAATGAAAAAGTGTCTAAAGCGATTAAAAAGTTATTTAACTGAGCAAATGGAAGCAGAGGTTGCTGGATAAATGTGTGATGAACCTAATCACAGGGTATTTTATGCATATTATCTTCCTACATGTTGCATACTACGAGTGCAGAACAGTTACATCATTATTCTAGACATTTCGACAGTAGAATTCCAGAAAATTGTCAGTGGATAAATATAAATTCAGCTACATACAGATTAGTCAAATGTAAAGACATTAGATAAGGAGTGCATTTCACTACATGTTGTACTTGTATAACGGTGTATGTGACAAATAGAGGATCTTGAATCTTGAGTGATTTACAGCTTGTCAGAGAAAAACTGCAACCACTTGTGATCTAGGAGTAGAGCTGAGCTTTCATTAGTTCCTAGTTCTCCACAGTAGAAGTAAATCTGTCCTGTCAAGAAAGTCAGACGCCCAGAAAGCGTTATTGGAATAAGAATCGATGAGTTTGTTGTGCTGTACTCATACATACAGCGGAAAGGCACAGCTCTTACCGTCTCCGAAGCACAAAGCAAGAATGGCTCTTTTTACATTTGCTTTTCCCTTAAGTCTTAATTCTACTCTACCAGGAAAACTATCTATAGGATAAAGGATAAAACTATCTACAGGATACAGTGGAATAGTGTATGATAAAGAGTGTATGAGACAGAACGTGAGGAGGGAAACAAGAGCACGGAATAAGGAAAATACAAGAGAGAAGAGAAAGAATTTTACATCATTCTTATTTGTTTTCTGCAACATTAATTCTGTTCTCCATGTTACAGGGTTTTAAATCTGGTCTTACTAACCAAACCACGACATTTAATGCCTCTTTACCCTTGAATCAACCCCAATTGATCTTAGGCTCATTTTCAAAAGCTTTCAAAACCAGACTGATAAAACTTTACATTATTTACTGATTATTAACATTATACGTAGTCTTCAAAACTTTAAGTAATGTTGACAATGAAACAAAGTAATCTGGTACATGCAGTAATTAACATTTGTTTAAACAAAATGAATTGACTCCATGGTTAATGTTTATATTATATTATATTATATTATATTATATTATATTATATTATATAAGTGCACAAAAATGATCAACAATTACAGCATGTTCAAAAATTTGTTAAATAACTGGATGGAATGAGCTTATGTTTATGAATGTGGGATTATTTGGCAAACTTGCTAATGTATTGTTTGTTGCATTAAAAAATGTCAATTCATGGAAAATTTATGTAAAGCTTCAGCTTTAGATTTATATAATGTTTAGTAATGATTTGTCATTTTAGGCCCAGTTTATACCAATGCAAAATCAATCTCCATCACACACATCTATTCACCCTTAATCACCATCATTCATCAAAAACATCAACTTTCACTGTCAAAGACTACTATTCATCATCAAGTACCATCATTCTACTTCACTTAACATTTAAACACTATCAAACACCAATATTCACCATCAGACACTTACTAATTCAAAATTTAAACACCACCATCAATTCCCATTTTAAACACCAGCATTCTCTTTTCAACTTTAAAAATCTCCCAAGCCAAATTAGGTTAAAATTCCTCCAAGAAACACAACCATTTACCAACAAACACCTAAATTTAACACCAACTTTTACCATCAAACACCAACATTTACCTACAAACACCACCATTCTCCATCTAACAACATTCGAACACTAATATTACCATCAATTGCTGGTATTCCCCATGTACAAACCATCAATAATTAACATTCTTCAATAAACACCAATACTTCATCCCACTTACCATATTCACTGTCAACACTCACCATTAAACATCGATATTCACCCATTAAATCCCAATACTTATCAACATTCAACATAAAAATACCAAATTGCTCATTTACCAACAATAATCTCCATAAACCAACGTTTACTATCAAACATCATTCTCCCTCAACTCAGACTCAACAGTAAACACCAGCGTTCACACACCAAACACTGGCATTCTACATCAGATACAAATGTTAACCACTAGACACCAACATTCACCACCAAAACTATCATTCTCCATCTTACAACACTCAAACATGGCAGACCATATTAAATGAGCCCACGGTCAACAAACCGCATCCATCATCACACACAAATATTCCAGCGATTATGAATGTTGACCAAATTTCTCCAACAAACAGCAACATTTATCACCAACGTTGTTCAGAAATAAATTATTACCATCAAAGATCTAGTACTTTTCAAACTTTTTACCAAAGACCTTTAAACATTAGTCTTTACAAACACTAATATTTGTTATCAAAGACTGGTGTTTCGTTTTTTGAAACACCAGCATGCACCTTTAATCCCCAGAATTTCTCCAACAAACACTAACATTCTTCAACCACCTGCTGATTTACTGATAACGACCATCATCCTCCATCCAACATCTACATTTAGCCATCAAACACCAACACTTATGAATATTCACCATAAAACACATCAACGTTCTTCAAATGTTTAGGTTAAATAACTGAAAAGGCAAATAAACCAGTGTTACTGGTCGTGTTATTTAGGAAACTCCAATAATAATATGTTGTTTGCAGATTTTGAGAGCTACAGGATCATGCTGTATTTCTAAGTCACAGTCAAATAACAATAAAGGATCGGTTAGAAAAATTCAGTTATTTAAGAGAAAATGTACAAATTGCTAGCGAGTGGTAACGAGGCATTGGCGTTAAGCAAAATGTGCTTAATGGGGCGTGACCAAGACAAACTCAGAAGCACAGAGGAAGCTTTCCATTCATTCATTCTGTCCAGTCAGGCGTCTCCCTGACAGCTGAGCGACACATTAAAACACACCTTTAAAGTGTTCCTGGAGCAAAACATTTCCACCACGGTGTACTGGATATCTCGAAAAGAAAATGTCTTAGATGTTCTGAATCAAGATCACATTCTAGTTTACTTTCTTTAAGAGAATGTTCAGTTGTCTGCTTGATAAAAAGTCTCTACTAGTAAGTTATAACACAACGCTGTTGAATTCTCAAATTTGATTTGGTCAGAAGGTGTTGATTAAGTAAACTAATAATAAACTCTCTTAATAAACTCTGACAGGGTGATGCAGGACCCTGACATGATTTATTAATGTTTTTATCGCTTCTGCTAACGCCAAGGTTCATAGCAACGGTCTGTATGCATAGCAACGGTGTGTTATACAGAAATTAGAGCCTGTGAAATGGACCAATCAGAATCGAATATTCAAATGAGCCATGTAATAATTTTCAGTAATGCTCTGAGTGTAGTTCTTCTTGCAATTCTTTATTAATTTTTTCTTCAATAAATAAAAATTGGCAATTTTGTGGCTCCACTACACCACCCCATCGTTGATTACTTTCCTGTAACAGCATGCCCCTAGGCATTTTACGACTTACTTATTTCAATTCATTTTTCGGCTGACCTTTCAGAAAACCACTGGTAGCAGGAGGTGGTATTTTAAAGATGGAATGTGTGTGTGTGTGTGTGTGTGTGTGTGTGTTTGTATGCATAGATGTGGAAAGTAGTAGTTCTCCATTAGACTTTAAAAGACTGAGAAAGTTGGCTTGATGATGCGAAAAAAGCCTTTAGGTAGATTCTTTCGATGATACGAAGACTTTCTCTGCGCCTCATGTAAATACTCACTTAATTAATCTTGAAGTGTTTGTTAAGTCATATAGGTACAGGAACAGATCCGAGAGAAGGAGAGAGTTTGCGGAATGTCCTCACGAAAGTGGAATCTACATTCATAACAAAGCTTTGTGATTTATTATATCCTTGTTTACTTGTGTTACTCAACCGCTTTCACGGTATGCCATGCCCCTCCATATCAGACACTCTTACACACACACACACACACACACACGGTATGAATAACAGAGCCTGCAGGACCTACTTGAAGATAAGCCAGCTGTCTGTGTGTGTGTGTGTGTGTGTGTGTGTGTGTGTTGTGTGTGTGTGTGTGTGTGTGTCTTATTTGTATGGAGCAGTGGTAATCTTTGGCAGTCACCTTGGCAAACTTCTAACCATCGTCTCATCCTAATAGCACTTTAACTCTCCTTCTTCGCCTCCCTTTTCTCTCCTTTCTCACATGTCCGTGTCGCTTTGCTGTCCATTCCCCTCTGCTCCTTTTTCTGCCTCTCTCTGTGATCTTTTCCCTTATAATCAACCCCTACCTCACTCCCAACTCTGTTATGTTTTAGGTGTTTGTCTACGTGTTTGCATCTCTGACACGGACCACTGAGTCATACCGAGCATGCCCAGAATCCCAACAAGCACCCACCCACACGCAATTTTACAAGGCAAATTGTTCTAATTAAGTGAGAATACGTCCATAAATATGGATGTTTGATGCAGTTCTTTAGTAATTACTTTTGGAGATTTTGGTGTTATTGACAACAAGCATTAAATTAAAACCTTATTATTTGCTCTCTTCACAAAAACCAATTAAAAAAAGAAATCAACATTCATATCTTTCCTGTCAAATGGAAAATGCATAGGCCGTTATTTCATTTCACAAAGCACACAGATGCAATTCACATTTAATTGCTTTTACAATAAAAAAAAAAAAACTTTAAAGAAATCAGTTTACAACAAATAAGTATAGAAAAGCTGAGAAGGAAACGAAAAGGTGAAAAGAGAAACGGAGAAAGAGAGAAATAGAGAAAAACGAGCAGGAGGACAGAATTAATGAGGTGGACAATAAGTCAGATTGTCCTTCAGAGTCTCGCCAACGTGTCTGGTCTCTCTCACACAGGGTTTGTTAGAAACAGTAACATCGCCATAAAAGAGAGTAAAAGTCCTTATTATTTTCTACTTCAAGGTACTTCCATTGGATGGATGGATGCTCCATGTTTTACATGGCATATCCCATTCACTCCACATCTTATGCTGAAC
Source organism: Notoglanidium macrostoma (assembly GCA_030068235.1). Lineage (NCBI taxonomy): Eukaryota > Metazoa > Chordata > Actinopteri > Siluriformes > Auchenoglanididae > Notoglanidium > Notoglanidium macrostoma. The sequence goes on along the minus strand of JAQQZR010000013.1, from coordinate 7,784,857 downwards.
AAGGTTGTTTATCTGTTTTTGGCCAACAGCATCCTAACCAGTTGGCTGAGGAGGAGCAAGATGGATCAAAGCAGTGATGAAGAGATAGAAGGAGAGATTTTTAGTAACGCAAAGGCTTTTTTTCCCAGGAAGAGTGCAACACATCGATCCATGGCATCCTACTCAGCATATGGCCGCCTATTCACCTCGCTTAATAAATTCCTTCCTGCCTTTTTTCCCATGTGGTCTCTTTTCGGTCTGTCCCCATATGCATTGCTTTCCGCATTTATTTTTAGTTCTTTCATTTGCATAGGGCTGCCTCGATGCTGGCGGCCAATTCGCTCTCATATGTGAGGGATTGAGCTATCTGGCTCGCTTTATGTCAAACAGACCAGTGAGTGCTGTGCAAATTACAAACAGGCGTTGATGAATTATTTTGTTTTTACACCATAGCACTGTTGAATTGTCGATTGTTAGGAATGTGTGGAGTAATTTTCTATAACAGCAGCTCTGACAGTTGCATATTAATGCATTCGTTCTAAAACGTTATTGTTTCTATAGTAACAACTTATATTTGATGCATATCAAGGACTTGGCATAAATGCATTTGATAAATGTGTCTAATTTATAAATGTGATTGTAATTATATTTTCAGAAGGAGTCTCCAGTGTTCAGTGTTTTCTATCAGTCAAGCTGTTTTTATCAAACTGGTAAGATCTGGGTTTAGAATCTGGACGAAACAAATGGACAGAAGACAGCTAATACTTGTGAGGCATTTCAATTTGTGCCGAATCTGCGCACACTCTTATCAAGGTGGAGTTGTGGGTGTGTTTTGGGAGCTAGATTTTGGATGAGTTAATCGCCATCATTTCTCAGCAGTATGTGGGCCAGATGAAGTGTTAAGTGTGGGCCAGCGCCGTGCCATTACTCATCTGGTGTCATACGTTTTTTCTTTTTTTTTTTCCTTAGCACTGCTTGGATTGCATGGAATAGTTATTCTAGTCTGCCAGCAATATTTGCATTTCCTCAACATGTGTTTAAATGTGACCTGATAATTCACTCCATTTGGTTTTCACATCAATACGTGCTACTGATTCTGATGTGGTGGTCTGAAATCTGTGCACACGCTGTAGAGCATTGCAACAAATCAGAGCGCAGTTCTTTTGGACGATACGTCTGTAGACCAATCGGAATGCAGTTCTTTAGGAAAATGACAAATGGGAACACAACGGAATCCTCCATTTTTTAAAATTTGGCAACTTTAGCCAGCACCAGCAAACACTGATTCCTCTTCTTTCTTGTTTTCCTTTCTTCTTCTTTCCTGATTCACGCTGCTGCTTGTAAAAATGTGAAACCTGGAAGGCGCTCTCTAGAGGTTTGTCCGTTCTGGGCTACTGTAGCGGCGCAACATGGCAGCTCCGTAGAGGTGGACCCGCTCCCTGTGTAGATATAATGGTCTCATTCTAAGCTTTCGAAAACACAACGATTTGTTTTTACAGGTAATTATACACTAATGAGAACATACTCATACTCTAATAATGAATATTATTATTATAATGTAATATTCTACTTAGTGGGCCTTTAGAAATGACATTTCTGGAAGAATTTATGTTTTCAATTCAAGCAAACTGGATTTAATGAAGCTTGAAAAATGATAATGATAATAAATTTTTTTTTTTTCAATTAAGTTGTCAATTCCGTGTGTTGACATGAGTGATTGTTGCCGTCACTGGAGTACTCATACCCATTCTTACTACTTGTCACATCATCTGTCGTACTTGTAGCTCTTCCGTCTGATTCTTCCATGAGTGTGCCAAGGAGAGGAAGTGTGTGTGTGTGTGTTTGAAATGGAAAAGATTGAGTGTGAGAGAGGAATGCTGATCACCAGAGTGTCTGACCTTCAGAAAGCGCAAGTGTTCCTGTTCTCCCTCTCTCCTTTTCTCTCCGTTCTCCATTTTATTTTCTCCGCTATCAATTCCACTCTTGTCAGAGAAATAAAAACAAAGATTTTCTCTCTATGTCTTCACTTATCTCGCTCCCTCTCTCTCCCTGTCCCTCTGTGGAAAAATACAGCTGTGCCAGTAATAGAGTTTTTGTTTCTCACTGAGACAGGTTTGATCTTATTTCAGATGTTACACCACAGAAACATGTGTTTAAAGCAATAATGAATATTTCCTCATACTGTTGTATGTATTAATCATCCTTATATATTATTAAATGATCTGAGGAATCGCTTTTTTTGATCTGTTGCTTTTTGGTGTCACTTAATTTGCATACAATTGAGAAATGTTGCTTTTTCGATCGGTGAATAAATTAGCAGGCGTCTGTTGCTGTGGTATAGGTTTTTGACTCAGTGTCTGCCTGGGAGTTTCATTGTCATGTGACATGCCACATGTTCCAAATAAAAGGGTTTATTTTTCATTAACATAAAGCTCTATGGACAGCTGGAGTACATAAAACGCACAGAGTCCCACCTTTCATTCTTCTGCTCCTTGACCTCCTCTTCTCCATCTGGCTCACTTTCTCTGCCTTTCTCTCCATTCTATTCCTACCTCTCACTTCTCGATCCCTCGGTCCCTTTGGCAGGTGGGTAGGGAAAGTGATGTGCCGCACTGTGATCACCTCTCTGTTAATTAAACTCCTGATGCCTGAAGCGAGCGTAGGAGGCTCTAATTAGAGTCTAATTATTGAAACCATTTTAAAGGAAGGGTCTAGGCATGGGCTTTTAAAGGGACCATAAGCAGAGGTTAAATATAACTGATGTTTGGCTATATTGCACTTAACATATCTTGGATACAGCAAGGTCAAATTTTATGTTGGATTCTTAATCCGTATCTATCAATCACAGGAACGTGTATGCTCCACATGACCTAACAGTAGTACTGAACAGATTACCAACATTGTATTCAGTGGACTCACCGGTGACGTATTCTGTTGGAGACATTTACGTAACATTTATGGAAGGAGTCGCCAGTGTGAGCGCTTTCTAACTGTCATTCATAATATTTTGGAAAACAAGTCATAACACAGAGTCAGCCAAAAAAAAAATGCATGCACACTTCAGGAAAAGAAAAATGTTCATAAATATTTTAATACTAAATTTATTCAGCCATCACGAGATTAATACAAGTTACCTTCGGCCTCTACAATTATAAGAGGTGCTTAAAGTGGTGGCCGTTAGCTTCCAGACATTTGTAGAAGTGTGAATACAGTTTTTTGACTTTTTAAAAAATTTATTTATTTTTTTTTCCCTATTTTTAAATGTAGTCTTACTTTCTTATTTCTTGGTAACATGACCAGCTGTGTTTTTTTTTGTCATATTAATTTCAAGAAAGAGAGAATAAAAGAGGCTGGTGATGTTACTAGATGTTATAATGAAAGGGATAACGATATATAGAAGATCTCTATAATGATATGGATTGTCTATTGGATGTTCTGTAATTTTAAACGTAACTATAAATGGTTAAAATGCATGTCAATTGAAGTGTCATAAATTTAAAATTTTCAGTTGTTCGGAGAAAAAACAACATTCTGGTATAAAAGAGGAGGAATAAAACACCCTGGGCTGTGGTATTTTTGGACAATAATCTAACCCCAGTGTAGATTACGTTCCCTTATTACACACACACCCAAGTGTTTTATTCCTTACTTAATTAAAAATAAATATTCGAATAGGTGGTACTACTAAAACATGGTACAGATAGATACAAGACCAATATCTTTATACCTTTTAAGACTTTCTCATCTGTTACCTGCTAGTTGTACATATGAAAGGAAATAATAACATTTTAGAACCCAGATTCAGTTGTTTTAGAAAACTAACAAGTGTTTTGTAATGAAACTTGTACCTGGTTGATATCTAGATGTAGTGGTCAAAGAAACACTAACATCTCAAATTCTTTGTCTAGGATTTTGGGAGTTTTTGTCAAACAGGTCATGCCCATTACGAGTGATTTAGTTCCCTTTCCAAGTGCTGTGAATATTGCAGCATTTCCATTCCTCCCAGACTTCTGAGCTAAATTATACATGCATATCTGACCCCATTTACTGACATTTTTCGAACAGATTTTCTTCTTATAATGATTTTTATAATGATCTTGACTCCCTTGTCTATGTGTATGTGTGTTGGGAAATCATGGTAATGGATTTTTTGAAAACTAGCAGAATGGATAAGAACGAAGAAGTGCAAAAGAGCATCTTTCATGTTGTTAAATTAATCTGTTTTGTCTTCTGGTTTTCAGTTATTAAGTTCACATGCAAAGAATTTCATGAATCCCTTTCAGTTTATTCCAACTGCAGACTCAGAATGAGGTGAGTCACATATGAGGAGAGGCCTTTAGTATCAATATTACCATAATCATAAGCTTTTGAGAACTCTGGGTGTAAAAAAAAGCAGCTATCTCAGCAAAAAAAGCTTCTCCAAATGCCTTTATTGACTAAAAGGATCTCAACATTTTATATTTATCAGCTTTAAAATGTGAGCTGGATGCTAACCCTTCATCCAGTTGTAAATATTCTTATATTTTTATGTGCCATTATAAAAGTGCATGCAAGTCATTAATTTAACTTAATAAATCATTGCTTCAACTTAACTTATCATTTTAAGATTATTGTAAGATCTCAATCAATGATATTGACTTAATAACTTTCTTTAATTTTAGGTAATGTTTTTACATAATGGATAATGTATTATTGATAAGATATTATAATGTTAACATGATATAATATAGCATTATTGTGACTTGTGATTGTTATTTCGGGATGCTCTGACGTTCCAATGATGTGATGGCTACGATTTATTGTAAGCTATTAAGTCAAAATAAGTCTTTGCTTTAGGTGTGCATATGAATGTTTCTTTTTATTATTATTTATTAAGTCAGCCATCAACGGGTTTATTAATTTATCCTCAATGATTAGGCTGCTACTTATAGGTAGATTATTAAGTACTTCGGACTTTATCTATATTCATCATTTCCTTCTTCACACACTTTCACAGGAGGTGGGAAACTGATGACATGACCTACAGTGCACTCACATACTAGATTTTATGGAGAGATTGATGGTTCCAGTTCCAGCAACCTTTTTGTCTTTGTTACTTCATTAATCAGTTGTAACGTTGTCTTGTGAAGCAATTACTGAATAACAAACATTGAGGCATCATGTAATGCATTTTCCTGAATAATTACAAATATGATTAATGATTAGGACTAGAAATGATAATGATAATAAATATCAATATACTGTAGCTGAAAGCAGAGAGGGACCAAGCACTTTTTGGCCCTAACCCTTTGTAATGGATGAAGACCAGAAGCTGTTGGGACCATCAGCTCTTGCACTCAAGGCCATATATGTATTCTAAATTTGAAGGAAATACGTTACGCTGTTGCAGATGTATTTCCTCGCTTCCTGTTTTTGTACCCATCAATTTGCGCATGAACTTGAGCCTTGTTTATTTACATCAGGTCATGCTGCTAAACATACCGTATATGCCAAATTCTGTGTCGATATATAAAAGTCATGTTGAGAAATGGTCCGACTTTCTGTTTAGCGACTTTGTGCTTAAATTTGTTTGGATGTTATGGGCGAACCACACTGAATATCAACAAAAATGTTGTTCAGGTTGGTCTAATGACACGGTGTTCCATTCCACGTGTTTGTGACGATTTGATAAAAACTGTAGGGCAAGGTGCGAAAAAGCGTATTTTAAACAAAATTCCAAATGGCGGAAAATTGAAAATGGTGGTAAATTCAGTAACATCATATCCATTACACTAGGCAAAGTATCAGAGAAAAGTCTATAATATTGTGTTGTGGAGTTCAAATGGCAAACAAATGTCCAGATTTGCACCTATTGGTGGGAGGTATAGCACTTGAAGGTCAAAATTGCTGTGTAGATGTCTGAGAATGTCTTCCATCACTGGGGCAGCTTTCACAAAAAGTGTATGTAGTATGAAGCTTTATACGTGCTACCACAGACTTCTGTTTCAAAGCATTAGTATAAGAACACCACATATAATTGCAAAAGAGTACCTATGCGCTTTCTGTGCTTGGCTCCTTATTACATGTGTATATATGTGTATACCATAGGAATATGTTATGATTTGTTGCAAATGTTCACTATCGATATGGTCGTATCTATTCACTATCCACTACAAATATCTCAGTCTGTAAACTTTATTTCCCACATTGTAAAATGTTAATGAATGTTCTTATAAAGGAGAATTTCTCACCAAACCTCCTGACAAACAAAAGTCTAAACAAGCAGACATGCAAAGCTGAACACAGTCTTGTGCTTTCCTCTCTATAATGTAGAGCTGTCATACCAGAGAGTGAATAAGTGACAGCTGTGCGATTGATGCTGGATCACTCCAGGGACAAGTAAAGTCTCTTTATGGTCTGTATATGTGGTTTTAACTGGCTTCCTGTCACAGACTATATAAGTTAAAGAAATATGTCAACCATGAAATAAGGTTATAGCTAACTTTGTGACTTTGCTAACAGTGACTGAATAGCAATTAAGTACTATATAAACAAAAACATATTAGAAGGAGTGCAGCAGAACTACTGTCTGAGCTGCTGTTATAAAAAAAATGTATCAAAACCTTCCAACCAATCAGAGTTCAGCAATGCTATAGAACTACAAACAGTCTTAAACTTATATTCTTAGTGTTGAAAGAGATGATGGAGACATGCTGTAACATGAGAAATAGAGAAGCAAGAAGTGCAGGATACAGCTATAGAGAACAAAAGATGAATATATAAATGAATGAGTGTGCAGTGATTAGTGCTGATTATAGACTTACAAAAACTGAACACATCGGTGAATGAGTATGAATTGCATTAAATCAAAATGAAAGTCTCTTTTATTCTCACTATACCAAAGCCCAGTGGGAGCCATTCTGGATCTGTTATTTCTCAATAAAAAACGGATACAATGAGGGTCTAAAGCTTGCAGAGAAGATGAGAGAAACTATCCCTAATTGCCCGTCAAAACCTGCTACTTACTTTGTATCATAAAAGCTACATGAAGGATAATTCTTATCAATCATTTTAAGATTTAGCTTAAGGGTGTTGTTCATAGGGCTACATAACACCTACAGCCTAGTTATAAAAGGTTAAGTTGACATAAAAACTGATTTTGTGACTTTTGTCAGGTATATCAAACAGCAATTATACTGCATACAATACATAATAATCACATATAGGTTCAGTAATATTTTAATTATACCAAATATTTAGTATTATTATAAAAACCAATTTAAACTAACGAATCCTTTTTTATTATGGTTAGCGGAATAAACTGTATTTATGCAGTGGCTCCTTTTTTGAGGTAAAGAAAACTGTGTCCTTGAATGAAAACCTGATCACAGCTACCATTCACATTTAGTTTGTAATCAAATGAGTGTATTAATAGGTTTATTCAATAAGAAACTCACATACCTTCTGTTGGTATGGCTGACCTATGAGCTTCTGTACTGATGATCCAGTGTGTGTTGTGTGTTATACTTGGGAACATACTTAAATGTACAACATCTAGAAGCTCTAGACTTATTGTTGTTAGAAAGCAATGGGCTAAACCGTGTCAGAGAACAGTAGATGTTGAATTTTAAATACTTCGTATCGAGGCTCCTTTGATTGGAGTCTTGACCCCAGCCAATAGGACTAGCTTTCTATCAGCCTGTCCCATCTAACAACCAATAATGAAAAAGCTGCTTGTGGGGGGCATGTGGGGTTTATCAGGACAACACGAAGCAACAGGCATTCACTTCATTTTATCTCTGCCACTCTATACTACTGTCTTCCAGTCTAAAGCAGGCTGGAAAATCCATTGGATATCTATTGGAAGAAAAGCTGTAGGAACTACAGTGATTTTATATTACTGTCTTGTGTACTAGCCTAAAAATGTTTACACAACTTCATGAATGGTTCTCGTTCCTAGATTCATATTAAAGCAACTCTTTAAAACTCTTTAAATGCTTTAAAAACGGACGAAAGGTTGTAAGGGTGAGATTGAGATAAATGTGATAAGGATGTAATGAGAAGAGGTTGTTCAAAGATATTGAGGTCTGAGGTTTCTGAGGTCTGAGATTCACTGAGAGGAGAAGAACATGGTCAGGAAATCCCAGAAGAACAAACACAGGATAATCCAGAAGACCAAGGTCAAGTGATCCAAACCACCAAGGCCAAAATTATCCGGAAGACCTCAGCATGGGAAATCCCAAACCAAGATCAGGAAATTAAAGAAGATAATGGACAGGATATTCTATAAGCCCAAGGCTAAGATGATCAAGAAGACCATGGACTGGAAAACCCAGAACCATGTCAGGAAATTCTTGAAGACCAACGCAAGGAACTACAAGAACACTATTTCCGGAAAAACCCAGGATATAAAGGCCAAAAAAAACCCCCAGAAGAACCAGGCTAGGGTAACCCAGACGATTAAGGCCAGGAAAACCCAGAAGACCAAGACTAGGAAAACCTGCTGCCCAGAACTGGGCCTAGTGGATCTCTGCCATGACAAAAGCACAAACCCACCAAACCAGTTTCAAGGTCAAAAAAATACCATTAAAATAAAAGACAGAACATGTTGGTGGAAAGCAGCAGCACAGGCGTGCACTGAGCACTACAAATGAATGTAAAAAGACATTAAACGTATAATAATAAAGCAATAAATACACTTGTCTCGTTCGTATTGCTTTGTTGTCTTATCTTGACAGCTTCCTCCCTGCTGTCTCTCTGCTTGTTTCTGATCTATTTCTCTTTCCATGCCTTTACCTCTCAAAATCCCCTCACATTTTCTCTCCAAGGTAGAGTCTGTCCAATTTTCTTTCCATCCCTCATGCTGAATCTCTCTCTCTCTTTCTCTCGCTCTCTCTTTCTCGCCGTCTCTTTCTCTCAGCACATCTACTGCAAACCGTTTTTTGCTTCTCTCTGCTTCCGTCCCTTCTCTCTTCTTTCGCTCTTCCGGAAAAATCTGAGTACTCAGCATTTAACTGCATGGCTGTCACATCGCACAAGTGCACCAGTCAGTCAAAAGACGAGAGTACAAACACATAACCACCGAGAGAATTACAGAGTGTGAGAGTTGGATACATTTAGAAAGGACAGCCTGAGGCACACAAACACATTTGAGTAGCAAATATTGGGCTCAGATTTGTTAACTGTAGTCTGGCAGTATGCGGGTCAGAAAGCTCACTTCTGACTTGCTGCACTGTTCAGTTACAGTCTAAACATTTTTTGCAAACATTTTTCTTTACGTGCTGCTTGAAAATCTTTTTCATGCAATCACTGTTTGGAAGAGTTAAGTGCACTGAGAGGCAGAGGGTTAAATACATCCTCTATTTATGTGGCATTATTTCTCTCTTACTCCTGTGCAGCTGCCCTGTTACCATGACAACCATCTCACCTGGCTGAAGGATTCTGGATCGTTCTCTCTCGCACAGACACCCACACACACTCATACACACACTCCATTAAACTAAACATTAGATAGGCAGTAAAAAAGGATTACCATGTAATTATTAGCATATTCTCACTTACACTTCTGTTTTAAACAAGCACTGATTAACTGTCTAGTTACTGCTTTTGTGTTGAAATCTTTCTTTGTATGAATCAGTGCTTTGTGACAATCAGTGGCAAAGCTATTCCTTTAGGTTTTCCAATACAGGAAAGACTTTAGGACAGAAGATTTTTTGCCTTGCAGTTCTTCATTAACATAACAAGCTGCATTTTTTAGTTTATTAACCTCTAGAAAAAGAGAGGCTAGTGAGGGAACAATGTTTATAGCTGTTATAATGTAAGCAATTATAACAGTTAACAATAGAGACTAACATGTTTTGTGGATGTTGCATAACATTAAACACAACTATAAATGGATAAAAAGTATGTCACACTTTAATTAAAATACTAATCGTTGGCAAATTGTTGTGGTCTAAAAGGAGTAAACCACTTGGTGGAGTGCAGTTATTGGAAAACAATCAACTTCAGGGTGCTAACAGTAATTATCTTTTGCACTGGGCCTCACCACACCCTGTAGTTGATTATTCTGCTATAACAGCAAGCCCCATTTTATCTAAACATGTAAACACATATGATCCAATTTCCTAATAAACCTTAGATGGAAATATAAGTGTCTCTTCACTATACATAATAAATGAAGCATCTATATTGCGTTGTCCTAGGCTGATCTTGAAGGGTGGGCCCAGGCCAGATAAAACCAGCCTTGGCTATGATTTTGCCAAAACAGAAAGAGACATAAGCTGGAATATAAAAGGATGGTATGTCAGACATCCATTTCCAGCAGGGCTGAAACCACAATTTAAAGCTTGTAGGCAGACAGTTAGTTTATTAAAAAGGTTCTGTTCAGAGGAATCTGCTCAGCATCAAAATGGATGCCAGTATGCGCAAGTTTCCATCAATTGATTTAATTTTCTAGCTTTTCTCCCAAAAGCAGTGGATCTTTAATACCACTGCATTAATGCTCAGGCACACAGGATTACAGTAATTGGTTTGCTTTAATTCAACAATTTTATTCTTTAAACACTTTTTTCCACTTTATTTAGGCATTTGCTGTTATATCAGCCTGATCAATCAAAATAACACATTGATTGCATGTGGCATCCCAAGAAAATGTGAGTCTGGTAATTAATTGTGTGTATTGGTTTACTGAACTGTGTGAGCTGATCCTTTTGGATTTCATTAGGTTTAATATTGGTGGTAATTACATGTAATTGTGTAATTGTTATATAATTGAGTCTTCTTTATTAGCTTTGTTCAGTCTGACTCATATTGTGTCTTGCTTGCCAACAAATTCTGTGCAATGGGAAATATGAGATCTGAAAGGGTGGATATGAACAGATGTTTGGGTGTATAACCAATATGCTTGTGCATTTGTACACTGTACTGTAGTTAAACATGTTATTTGCAGTATAAATTAGTCTTGGCAAAGCAATAATTTGGCCAAGAAAGTTATTTCAAAGGTAGTCTGTCAGCTAAGACATACTTGATGAAGTTTGATTCTTTACTGTTATGTAGTACAAAAGCTTATACCCTATAGTTTAGCACAATGAAGCTATGGAATGAAGCAATGGTCATGTTAATTAGTCATTGCCATTTGATGTCATGATTCAGAGAAAGCTAGTTTATAGGATTGGTTAAGAGAGTCTGTGTGAATGAGTGGGACTAGTCATGAGAGACTGCCGGAATAGGTAGGTATATCAAGTGAGTCTCTGGGAGTGAGATTTTTGGTAAAGAGAGACTATGGGAGTGGGAAAGATTGGTCCAGAGAATCAGTGGGACTGTACGGGATTGGTCGAGAAAGTCTGTTGGAATTGGCCAACAGTCCTAGGTCCTAGGGAGTGGAAGGGTTGGTCAAGAGAGTCTGCGCCAATGGGTGTGGCTGGTTACGAGAGTCTAGGTAAGTGAGCAAGATTGATCAAGAATCTGTAGGAGTTGCTGGGACTGGTCAAGAGAATTTGTGGGATTGTTCAAGAGGGTCTGTGGAAGTGAGCAAGACCGATCAAGAGTCTGTAGGAATGGGGGATGTCTAGTCAAGAGAATCTGTGGGATTGTTCAAGAGGGTCTATGGAAGTGGGTGGGATTGGTCAAGAAAATCTGTGTGAATGGGTGGGCATGTTCAAGAGAGTCTGTGGGAGCAGGTGAGATAGTTCAGATCCTTTTGGGATTTGATGGGGTGGGATTCAAAAAAACAATTCCATGCATACATCTACTTCAGGGCAAAATAAACAAATAAATAAGCAAACTTTAGGCTCCAAGAATATCTTGAGTACATTTGCGGAACATTGAGCGTAGCTCTTTTCGGCATGAACTATATTTTTAAAGAAACAAGCTATGATGATGAATCTGAACTGTCTCCATCATTTCTAAAAACACCATTCAGACTTGGTGAATCTGTGTGGTAAAACTCTGTGAGGTTTTGTGCCCCAGTGTGTTTGCCTCCTTTTTTCTCAGTGCTTCAGGGCTTACCTCAAGCAAAAAGCTTTATAAATTCCTCAACACACACTGGACCATATTTACTCCAAAGAAATCTCCAATAATGAACATATACGTATGTTGTCTCTGACTTTTCTACAGCAGCTATTACAAATTACAAATACACAAGTTTATTTATGATAAATAAATAATATGATATGATTTATCTAATCTTAATTCTGTGCTATGCTAGTGTTTATTTTAATGAAATTTCTATCCCCAGTAGTGCTGCTACTAACAAAACAGCTCAATTGTCTCAGGAAAATGCAAACTGGATTTTAGTATGTGTCTTGATTTGCAATGTCATATTCACAGATGCTTTTAAATAGAGAATTGAATAGAATTTACCCTTGAAAAAGGGAAAGTGAGGAGAGAGTGACAGATGAGAGTCAAGCAGAGACTGAGCCAGTAGGAAACTGTCAAGATGAGACAACAAATCAAAAGGAGAGCAACACAAGACAAGTATATTTATTGTATGTATTCAAGACTTTCACTGACACCAGTGGATGTGCTCTGCTCTGGGAATATGTTCCCCCATCAAATTCACTTTACAGGGAGAAAAAGGTGCAACTTTGACATAGAAAACTAAATCTTGAATGGCTGTAGAAGTGATCTATCTACCCACCAAGCCACATAGTAAGCTATTTATATTTTTTCTAAAACTTTCTCTACCATTTCATGGTGATTTTTGTATTCTTTCAATCTTACCACTGAAAGAACATACACTACTTCCTGTATATCAGCACAGCATTAAATCAAACAATGACATTTCTGTCTGGTTGTGAGGGTTTGTTTTCCTTCCTGCAGTTCCATCTCTGATTATCTGTTCTGTCTGCAGGACCCTGCTGCCGATACCACTGTTCCCTGGTGCTTGATCTGCTTTCTATCAGCAGAAATGAATGCCTCTCTTCCTTATCTCCACATTGGGCCTTGAGCTGGCAGTCTTCTCTGGCTTGTGTGATTTAATCCCTTCACTCTCATCCTTCCCTAGTCAAATGTATTCTGGCTGACCTCCAGATTCCTCACTTTTTGCCTTCAAACATCTTCCTCAAGGAATAAAAGCCATGTTAATTAAGCAAAGTTTTACAATCCTTGAGGAAATGGTCCTAGTTTCTGGAGATGCATGGTGCTTTTAGAGAAGCTATTGTGGTAAGAATCTTATTTCATTATTACATTTTGAAGTAAAATGAAAAGGGGTAAAGGTTTGAGGATTTTTTTCTCCTTAGTGTCTGGGTAGATGGCGACTTTAGGAGTGAGACGCACTATCCTTTTATCACTCTTATAGCCCAAACTGTAAGGTTCAAATACCTATACCTGTACTTACACCTAAGATTAACTCTTTAAAAGGGATTCAATAAGAGTTCTTGGAAGGCTTAACAATTCAAAACTAATGATAAAAGGGTTTGATGTATGGTTCCAGGGCAGCATGTTGTCACAAAGGATTGCCACCTCACATCTCTGGGCTCCCTGGTCCAGGGTCCGGTGCCCACCTGGGTGTCCTCGGGTTTCTCCAGGTTCTACTCACCTCCCAACACCAATCCAGTAGACGGACTGACTACCCTAAAATTAACTGTAGTTGTGAATATGTGTGCATGTTGCCCTGTGATGGACTCGCATGTACCTTTACCTTCACTAGAGTCCTGGAAATTGAAGTTAGACAACCAAGGTTGTTGAGTACAGGTTTTGGGACAATGATTTCTACAAGGTCAGAGATAGGTCAAATTTTTTTTTGTATGTTTGTACTTTTCAAACCAACAACAAAGTCCACGATGCAAAATTGATGCTTCTGCAAAAGAAAGCGCAGCATGACTTCCCACTTTCCTGAGACCTCATTTTGTAATGCTTCCCCTCTTACCTCAATTTGCCAGGGTGCCAGGCATTTTTTTTCTGCCAATATAATTTTTGCACTACACAGGGATGTGTCATGACCACAGAAGAAAGAACGAAAGATAGGAAACATTAAAAGAATACATGTATATAAACTTAAGATGTGACATGTACCCTTTTCAATTGGCAAAGTCTTACATATGCATTTTCCCTCCTCTATGAAATGAATTGCAGCAATAAACAGTTCACAACACCACAGGAATTCATCTGTAGTCAGTATATTGAATAATACAACTGCATATACAACAAACAGTACAACAGTCATTGAAGACAATTAATTAAAAAGAAAAACAAAACAACAGGAATCAGTCCCATGATACTGCCGTCAACATTTGACACAGAGTTTGTTCCAATGGGAAATGAATGTTTCTCCAAAAAAAACAGCCAATGAAAAAACAAGTCAATTAAACAAACAAACCTTGGGAAATCTTGGCCTACCCCCCTCCTGGTTTACTCTACAGCTCCGATCCAGTCCATGAACTCCGTTCCGTGTTTTCCGGTCCGGTATAAACAAAGCTATTCCCGTAATACTTCTTCGTTTAGCTTCAACCGCTGCTAAATCCACTTCCATGTTTTCCGGACCGGTATAAACAAAACTACTCCCGTGATCTTTTTCCGTTTAGCTTAAACAGCCGAAACTTCCAACTTCTGCCCACGGACAACTGCCAGCATAACCGTATAATGCATCCAAATGACACAAAGACTTATACATCTACAACAATAATGCTGGGGGGGAACCGCGCAAGCTCTCCAGAGACTTCCTCCACCTGGATACTCAGACTCCGCCATTTTCGTGAGGCATCTACATCATTTTTATAGGTAAAGGGGTTGGGGCTAATAGCTGGCGCCAACAGAAATAAAATATACTACTCAATGTTAATGTTCATATTAACAGGGGTGAATGGCTTTTGCCTGACAGGGCAGAGAATTGTCACAATTTGACATAAGGACCTCTTCCTATGTTTTCCTATTCAAATCTAAGTTAAAAAGTTCAACCCCTGGTTTTCTTTTTTTCTTTTATTGGCATTTGTAAAATTCCTGAAATCATGTGCTCAGTGATTTAGTAGAAGACGATGAGCTCCTTCTCATCTCTGGCATGTTGCATTCCTGCATGCACTTTCAACAGCTTTTCAGGGATTAATATAATCAGTGGCGGAGATCTCCTACGCCACACCTCCACAATAAATGTAATTGCAGTAATACACACTACAGCTTAAGCGAAGGTATTATTAACATAACAGGTGGGCTGGAGGACTGAAACCAAAATTGCATGTTGTATCATTTGTTTGAAAAGGGTCACTAATCAATCAGGGAGAATTTGGGTATTTGTTCTTAAAGAACAAAAGCTAAGTTTTGTTATTGAGTGCTGAATACTTCATTTCCTCCGCCTTTCTGGGACCCCCTTTAGAGCACTTGGCGCTATCTGGCTCTGCATGCAGTCGTACCCACGCTAGCACTTCACAGAAAAACAGAGCTTAAGCCCTCTCTTGGCCCCTTATCTCAGCGGACACACATCGGAAATCCGAACACACTCCATGAGAGCGGCACAAACTTCATTTTAAATGTGCTTTGACCCAGCTTATTTCTCATTCCTGACGTTCAGAGGAGTATAATTTCCAAATTTAATGGCAGAGCTAGGTGGGAATAGACAGATTGCTTTTGACCTTCTACTACCTGATCTGAATAAAAGTTCATAAATTGCTTATATAAAACCCTTCTTTCTCTCACTTCCTTTTAAGTCCGAAAGAAGGATGTTTTTTAAGGTGTACTCACACCAGACATGGTTGCAATCACACCGATGTGTACTGTGCCCGAACCCACCCCTTCCAAGAGGGCCAGCTGTACTTGCAGCGATCACACTAGTCAAACGGTGCGTGGTACAGATTGCCTCGTGTGAGTACACTGCTACACAACCATATTCACTTCCATTATTGTTATTGTTGTTAAAAGCGCTATACAAATAAAATTGAATTGAATTGAATTATTGTCCTGCATGAAAAATATCCAACCATTTAATCAGCTGGTTAGGGGAATTTACTACTTCTTTCTACTGACATTATAATACTGTAAGAGGTGTCTGTCATGATGTGCTCATATTCAGCTCTTTCATCCTGAGTCATATACAGCTCCACTGTTAGTACTCAGATAATCAGTCCTTACAGGCTCATACAGAATCATTTACCTTATTAAAGTGGCCAGGCTGCGTGCTGCGATGATAACCTTTAATCCTACCAAAAGCTTTGCGTAAATCCAAATCTTAATTCGACATTTTTAATCAGACTTATTGGCTACAGTGAAATAAAACTCACTTTTATTTCATGCAGGATCTATGTGTTTGAATTAGTGAACCTAGTGTAAGAATGAATAGGCTTCATGCATCAAGCTATATCAAGCAGAAGCTTATTGCCAGTTCACATTATTGAGTGTCATTATGGATGCATTTACACAAAACTGGATTTTCAGGAATACCACATGCTAAATGCTCCTGCAAACGATTTAGGAATAAATTTGTTTGTGTCCGGCTCCATTGTATGCATCTTTTACGTGGTGAAAATCTGTGTATGTATGTATGTCCATGTGGGTTTCCTCCAAAAATATTTCAGAAGGTGAAACACGTGTTATATGGTATTCCATATACTCACTGTTTCTAGCATAACTCCTGACACACTGTGACCCTGACAAATGGTTACTGGAGATGAACTGATTCAGTTTCCCAGATGGCATATACAATAACCACTAAAGTAAAAAAAAAAAATAGGTAACCTAGATACAATCCCAGTGAAAAGCAACGGCACACGTTACTACCGTCTACGTGGTAAATGGTCAGCAAATGTTAAACCATGACACGCATTGTACAAACATAATATGTATGATAAGGATAAACTCTTCCCAATCAAAACAGCCTTTGTTGTAATTCTGAGAGTTTTGTATTTCTTGACCTTCCGTTCCAATTTACTCTGGTTTCTACATTTTAAAATTCAAACAAAGCAGCAAAGCCTGATCCCCTCGGTCTGGCTTAGCGTTGAAAACAGGGCCAGGGGAAAGCTAATTCCATTTGTTTTAATCAAATAGAAGCCAAGCCTTTGCCAATAGCTCTGGGAAAGTTTCCAGCAAACACTCTTTCCTCCTGTTTAGATCCAGCTCTCTGAGCTGTATGAAGATGTGAACACACCATAACTGCTTGTTAGCTGATTCTGATGTTCAGGTAGTAGATGCTGAGCTGAAGTTTGGAGCGGAAGCTTGCAAAGGATAACATTCTCAACTCCTTTGTCTGAGTCATTCATCCATCTGCCTCTGCCCAAAAGATCCTTTTAAGTCACTTTTTCTGCAGGCATAATCTATCTTGTTCTCTCTGGCTTTGTTAGATGGTACAGCGCAGGTTCATAACTAAAGAGTGTGTGTGTGTGTGTGTGTGTATGTGTGTAAAGTCTGACTCAGCTTCAGCCCTTGAGTGAGACGGAGGGTAAGGGGCAAGTTATTATTCCCTAGCTATTTGCAAAGTTTAAACTTTTAAAAGATGATAGATTTAGATTTAATGAGCAAAGTTTCAAGCTGTGTGATGGTACCGGTATACTGTACTTCCTGAGGATTACCTTCCATTTATCTGGACTCCTTTTACCTGTCCCTTAATTGCAAAATCTTTTCATTTTGCAACTCTGCAGTGTTTTAATTTTCCATCCTTTCTTTTCACAGTCCTTTAAAAGTAAAGGTGAGAGATCTGTTGATTATTAGAGTCTACTGACAATGTGCCCGACCCAGATTCAGACACAACCAGGACAAACGGAGTCCCCAGTGGTGCAAAAGTTGGCACTATTGTCAGGAGATTGCAGGTTCTATCCAAAAGAGTGTAATTGGTCATGATTTCTGTGTGAGAGGATTGGCTTTACTCTCTCCCCTGTCAATCAAAGATACTAGCTAACCGTGGTCGTCTGTCAGTTCATGTATGCGGAAGCGAGGACTTATTCCTCCGAGTGTTCAGCTTGGAATCAGCATTTGTTTTCCCATTCGAAGCTTTTCTGCTAGCATTGCCATGCGATTGATTGTTCATGACATGCACAAATCTTGCAGTAATGTACTTTCCAATAGTATAATAGTATCAGAATAGCAAGCTTACCATAAAAAAAAAAAGCAACAAAAAATTTGAATACTACAATCAGGCAAAATGTAAGTAGCTAAAGAAACCATCTTTAAGGCTTTACTGTAAATCTGTGCCAAAAAGTTTCACAATGTTTCTCTATTACAGCTAAATTACTTCAGTATATTCCAATTTGATGTCTTTGGGTTTTGCTTTTCAAAAGCAAAGTTTGTGGGTGGTAAAAAGCTGAGGAAGATCTCAGTGCTAACCAGACCAGTGCAAAAGGCTGTTCTTTTCCTCCTTCTCCTTAAAGTGAACTTAAGAGAACTTGGCCTGACTAGAAGATAGGAAAGATACATTTTTTTGGCTGCTAACAGCAAAAAGGAAGAATTTGAGCTCACAGCTCCTTGCCAACCACAATGACAGACTGGCAGGAACCCGTTTAAAATTACAGATGTGCTCTGAGTCGGTTCACGTGAATGGGATTTAGAAAATAAGGGAGGGGGATTATGTTGGAAGGGGTTTAGAGCTTCATGTGCTTTTGCTAAAGTGAGGTTGTGTGACAGATGCGTGTATGGGGCAGGGGTTGATAGGAGGATGCATCCCTGAGGCCCCTGTACTGCATAAATAGATCGTCGGTGAACACAGGACGTCTCTCTGGACAGCCGGTGCACAGTTTAACACCTTGACCTCATCTATACCGTGGCTGTTTTCTCCATGTGAAATATCCCTTTGCTTTTTAATCTTTGTTCCTTTATCTCTGTTTTTATTGTCCACTTCCTCCAGCAACGGTGCCTTTTGTCATTCTCTCAAATCTTCCACCTAACCTATATGATTATTTCGTACAAGCCATGTTTACTACGCATTATATGCAAGACTAGGTAACAGAAGAAGGTGATGACAGACAGCAGAAGGGTCTAAAGTCTAGAGACAGAATTATAGCATTTATTTGTAGATATTTACATCTAGACGCATTAAACAACTTAGAACTTGGCATCTCAGGTGGCAGACCATGCACCTTTTAGGTCAGCAAAACTATTGGAACATATAGTTTTAACGTACAGACATTCAATATGGGGGTTTCTTTGGACACTATGATTCAAAAGGCACCACTGAAATCATAAAATGGAAAAAAATTTAAATAAAATAATAATAATAATAATAATAGGCAGCTCATGATCAGGATAATAGTACCCAACAGATAATTTTGAGAGCCTATTTTTTGTTTGTTAGACGCTCAATTTGTATAAATCTTCCCCGTGAACTCTCTTCTCACTCTATTTCCTCTTTTTCTTTATCTGTTTACGTGTGTGTGACTGCAAAATGATGACATATTTATGCGAAGGCTATCAGTAACATCTGTCACTCGTCAGACACTTATCTCTTCCCACGTGCGCCTTCGTACACAAATGCTGCCAAACTCCCTCTAATCTACAAGTGCACATACACTGTCTTGGCACAACAGCCCGGCACAGGCTGAAGGATGTTTGTCTTATCAAGTGACCTGATAACCTGTGAAAGATTCAAAGCATACAGTGGCTTTGCAGGGACTCGCTCTCTCGGGGCTACTGAGACTTTCAGTCTTGTGATACTTCCCACAATGAAAGCCTATCAGAGTAGAGTACAGGGAAGTCCATTGCTCTTCACTGATATATAACCTCAATCTTTCATATCAGTGAAAATAGTTAAAAAGAGATAGATAAAGACTGAGAGATTTACCCAAGTAGAGAGTAAGGAAGAGAAATAGACAAGATATACAGAGGAAAGATGTAATTTAGGACAAAGGAAGAAGGGGAAAAAAATAGAAGTAGAAAAGAGGAATTAATCCGATTTTACACTTTGTGATTTCAGCTGTCTTTTTAAGATTATTACTTGTCACACTGAATGAGATGATCCTGATAAAATCCTGCCTGAATTCTATAACAGGCTGTGATAATGAGCTCTTCATTTTGAAATTATACAAATTAGTTTCAGTCCACTAATTTGATTGGTCGAGCAGCGTTCCAAGAACACTGATATTTGCTATAAACCCACTGGGACGTTTCACTGTGTGTATCACTTTGCTGTGTGTATCACTTTGTTCCACTTCCTTGTTCAAAACGTCAGTTTTAGCAACACCGTCAGTGGACATGGCGAATGATTCAGGAATTGGCTTAAAAGATGAAATACTTTTTAATATAAGAAATCTCGTAAGGCTAGGATGAAAAGGAAGAAGGGGGATTTTTCCAGAAGCACCTTTTTAACAGGAACGTACACATCAACGTGAACTAGCTAGACAGATAGAATACGTGCAATGAAGGGAGTGTGGCTTCTTCTTCTTCGTCAAATAAATGATCAAATAAACAAACAAATCATAATTTGTTGCACACTGATCTCAGCTGACAACCAAATAATTATTTTATGATGAGTGTTTTTTGTCTGCAACAGCAACATCCAGTTGACAATCCGTCTACACTCGGAGGAAAGTGTAATGGTGGCTTTGGAAACAACAAAACAATAGAAAACAAGAGGGTGGGCTCTGATAATTATTATTGAAAATAGTATTTCATCATTCGTTCATCTTCACTAAATGGTGGATTCAAAGTCTATCCTGGGAACACTGGGCATGAGGTGTAGACACACCTTGAAAGGGACACCATTTGCCTTGCTATTTTCTTAAGAAGCCTGCTCACAAGCATTAGTTTATTGTTTCACTGTGTTGCACACATGGAATGATATGCCAATCAAGCCAATTAAGATAGAAAATATTTGGATCCTCCATGTGCCATTGTCATAGTTTGTGATCAAGAGACTATAATAAAAAGGGGAAAAAAAGGACAACCTGGAGGGTGCTAAGGACCAGGTTGGGAAATGTTGCTTTTATAGCATTGTGTGCCAAAGAGCAGATCATGTCTGCCAATCAGACTGTTATGTGCTGTCAATCAATTTGACGCCACAGCAACCCCATTACACTGGTGCTCCTGAGGGTGCAGTCTCACAGTTGGGGGCTTGAACATGTGACCAATGAGCCAATGGGAGCACTGAGATTACAACGTTCAGCCAGACATTGACAGGAACTGACATAATGTTAGCAAACATTGCTAGACATAAAGAGCGCCTCAGCAGGAAAGTCAGGAAATAAACAATAACAGCATGATGAAGAGGAAGAAGTGTTTCTTGTTAGCTGTAAATATTCTTAATGCATTTCATGCTAAAAGAATGTAAATGGAACAGAGTGAATAATGATACTAAAAGCATGGTGGCGTGTGCACAAGACTGAGGATGTTTCTAGAGCATATCTAGACAAATATGTGTAAACACACACGCTGTTGTAATAAATAACCATGTGTCCAGGAGCAAGCGGCCTGGCTGGGCCAGGAACTGGGGACTGAAGCCATCTATCTCGCAATGACAGTGTTCTGCTCCGAAGAACCCGGGCTATTTATGCAGAACGGCACCACTAAATTACAGAAAAGTAGAGATGATTCATTAACATCAAGTCACACTACAAAGTGCTCCACATAGAAGGAAAAGTGGAAAAGCACCAAAAAGACAAATTGTTCATTCAAGTTTTCTTTTTAACAGTTTCCCTCATAAGAGGGGGAATTTATGTCTATCTGGACCAGTATGGGAGTCGGTGAGAAAGTGTGCTTTGGAGGTACTCATTGTAGCTCTGACAGGCCTGGCAGATTGCCGCTTAGCTCAGCCAGCTGGGCCTTCAAGCCCAATGAAGACGTTTTAGTGCCACTCAGACAAGCAGAGCT
This sequence comes from Notoglanidium macrostoma, assembly GCA_030068235.1. NCBI lineage: Eukaryota > Metazoa > Chordata > Actinopteri > Siluriformes > Auchenoglanididae > Notoglanidium > Notoglanidium macrostoma. The sequence continues at coordinate 7,763,182 of JAQQZR010000013.1, read as the reverse complement.
TTACCAAAGTTCTTCCAAAGCCGCCACTAAATGACCAGCTGATTTTTCTTAGCCATAAACTTTGCTGTCATCTCAGCAATTTGGTCTTCCTTGAATGGCTGAAGAAAGGAATAGCCACAATGCTAGATGCCATAAATTCTAATTTCTACATGTTTTATAAGTATCATATGAAACCTTTGTTTTTTTTTTGATGAATGGCGCTTTATTACTCTGTTTCTGGCAACTGGACCCACAGTCTTGGTTTCCTGTAGAACATCAAAGCACCCTAAGAGTGGATAAGCATGAGTAGAATCCAGTTGGTTTGGGCTGACTCAAACAGCAGGGCACTGAAGGCTGAGGGCAGCTTTTGAGTACACTCAATGAAATCGTCTTGTAATGGATTTGAGCATGCTGGTATTAGCAGGCTAAGTAGACATGGAAAGCTACCCAATCATGTTAGCAAGGTTTGAGTAGTAGTGCAAGATGCCAGCATGCATTCTGGGGACTGACATGAACGCTCAACTATGAACTATAGTTAATTTGGACATTATGGGGACGTTTGTTGAGGAAAGGTTAACATAACAGTTAAGGTTATAGTCTGCTGATTCATCTCATTCGTTATATAAAAAGTTTGCACATAAAATTTTTTAATTGCTTATTTTCATTTCAGAGAAAACAAGTATAGTTTCACTTTTCCCTGGATACAGGGATAATGTTTAATCAAAAAGCCATATACTTAGATTTTGAAGGTCTACATCAAGGGTTTTTCCAACATTTGCTTTATCTTTACAGGCCAGAACCCTTCAGAAAGGCTTCCATGTAGAATCCTTAACTTTCTAACCATGCACACAACCATTAACTGTCCAAAGAAACCTTTAATAAGAATGGAAAATTAGGGTTATTATTAAGAATAGAGTTACTGAGATTACGGTTCAGACCTGTTAATGTTATGGTTTGGAGTAATAAGCATAAGGTAACTGGAGCTTAGTGTAAACAAAGTTAAGGTTGTTGTTACTAAGATTAGTAGTTAGTTAGTGTAAGCTTTCTTAAGTTGAGGTTAGAGTTACTATGACATGTGGCAAAGAAAAACCCTTACTTTTCTAGGTAATTTAACCCAAATATGTGAACTTCTTCCAAACCAATGACTAGATCTGAAAAGATAATTGTGCCCCTGTATTGAACAGTGTGGATAGCCAATCAGATTGCAGCCTTTAAGATGCTGAAGCTTGTGGCCAGTGTACAAAATGTACAGTATCAGATAATCTGGAACTACTAAGACTAAGGATAGGGTTAATGAGGTTGAAATAACGTTCAGGGTCAAGACAGTTAAGCTAATGTTTGTCCATTGCCTTTTTACGTAGCTACAACTATGCATGATAGTATTTTTGTGTGGTATTTCTACTAATACAATACTGTGTGTGTGGGTTGGTATGTGTGTGTGTGTGTGAGAGAGAGAGAGAGAGAGAGAGAGAGGGAGAGGTGGAGAGGTAGAAAAGAAGGTCCTGAGGCATGAGAGGGCCTCCTTTGATGCAGCAGAGAGAAATTAATTACTTTGGCCCTCCATTCCAGATAGAGAAAACATTAATCAATAAGCCTGTTGTGGCCACCTGCTGGCCCCTACACACCAGTGCCTCTGATCAAAGGGTATTTATCAGAGCAAGAAATACACATTACCTCTTTCGCACACACATACACACACACACACACACACAAAATCCCCCCACATATGGCTTACTTATCCATTTATATCCTGAAGCACACACACACACACACACACACAACTAGAGAGGATAAATCAGTTTCCTTATGGCAGCTTTATCTGTGGTGCTATCAGGCTTTATCTAAGCACCTTATCTTAGTGAGTGTGTTGATCTGAAAGCCTCATCTCACCCTCCCTGCTATTGCATGTCTAATCACATTCTATATGCATAATTAATGTGGCAGCGTACAAACGAGAGCTGGAAACCCAGCTCCAAGCCTGCATCAAGATGAATAAAGCTGAAGGAGATAGGCTTAAAAAAGACAGAGTGGAAAGCAGAAAAGAAGGACCCCTTTCCCGCTGAAATGAACCTCGTGCTGGTGCTGGTTCAGCGAACTAGCAATACATTTTGGAGATTTGGAGCTTCTAATATAAAAGCAGCCAGGCCCAAGAGCCCAACAGTGGTGTTTTGGTAATTCTGAGATTTGAACTCATAACTATAAGTGTCATTAACTGAGAACCTTAAATGCTCAGCTACCAACAAATCTGAAGGGTCTGTAATTACAGCAGCTTAGATTGTCTTCATGCTCTGTACTGTTCAGTCAGTCAAGGCAGAGAGCACTGCAAAGTTCAGCTGAATGAGGGGTAGGAATGGAAAAAGAGAAAAACAAATGGGGTGAGAAAGAGTATGATACACAGAGCTGTCAGGGAGGAGAGAGGATTGACAGAGGTAGGACGTGTGCTTATTAAAACGGTATATTATTCAGAGGCTGGTGGTGGAGAGAATGGCTTCTGTGTGATTTTTGTGACACACAATTATCATCGCCTTCATCTGTCTTGTGTTGAGTTAACATTATGACAGTAGATGGAAGATGACAAACTGAAAGTTTAGTGACTTACAGCAGAATGGTGATGAAGAAAAAAAAATTCAAGACCGTATACTGCAATACCCAGTGGAACTTTCCACCAAGAGTTCAAATTCTGTAGCAATGGAATGAAGCTGCTATTGATTTTTTTTTTCTTTTTTAGAAATATAGATGCTGCACAGCTTCTATTTTCTCACACCGGTGATCTACAACAAACCAAAAACTAGTGGAACTGTGGGTCTGGGGCATATCCTGAGAACCATGGGCATGAGGTGTCCTGGAATATTTCCTGGATGGGATGTCATTGCAGGGCATAGTGTAGACAAGTTCAGACTTTGGGGAAAGTTAGTATAGACATTTTACCTAACAGCATGGTTTTGGGAAATGTAAGGAAAATCGAGAGCCTGGAGGAAAGCCGTGAGAAAAACACATGAAACTCTGTATGGATAATTACACAAGCTCCGAATATAATCAGTGACCTTAGAGCTTTGAGGAGGCACAACCCTGAATCCCGGAAGGTTCTACATAACAGAGTAGAGGTTCTACTAGGAAAGATTCCTCTTTAAGGAACCAAAGAACCAACAAGGATCCCATTCTAGGTGCTATATGTGAAAGATATTAGTTACTCTGTCTGCCAAAGCTCTTCTTTAGCCATCATCCATTTTGGCAGATTTAGAAAATGGCACAACCATGGCAGCCATTAAATGGGTTTATGCGGCTTTATGCTCGTCTTCTCTCATTATCGTATCCCTTCTCGCCTTTCTTTACCCAACGTTCTCCTTTTAGCCAGACCTCAATCTGTTTACACTGTAAGTTGCTAAGAGCAACGGTAACATGTTTGACCGTGACTCTGACCCAGAAATGGAGCTTTCCTAATATCCTCCCAGATGCCTCAGAGCATGCAGAGAGAAACAGATGCTTTTATTAAAGAGTGTAAAGTGCAATATAGCTCTTTGACTGCTCAGGACTTTTATAATGATTTTGCACATGCTATGCTTAAATCAGAGTTAATCATTGAAAGAAAGTCTTCTAGTGAAATAAATTCCCACTCTCTAAAAAGGCGAGAAGGTCAACTGGAATCTGCAGGTGCCATCAATATATATTTAAAGACCCACAATTGTTTTAATGACCTACAGCAATCACTGCCAGGTACAAGCAGACTCGTAGCATGCACAAGCAGATGGTGTTTGACTGAGAGTGTAGGAGGCTTCCATTACAGCCAGGAGGAAAATCAATATTCTAGCTACTTTCCACCAATGCGCTCTTCATATTTGAACCTATGGCTCTGTCTTCTCTTCAGTCCCAATGGAATATCCCAAATTGCTCAATAACATATTCAAATCATAATGAGGAAGGTCATGAACACTTACTCATTATTTCCTTTCATCTCTCTTTTTTCATTCTCACTTGATTTCTGACCCAAGAACCATAGAACACTTTTAGCATATCAAATATCGCAAGCAGTCACTCAACCTTTTCTCTATTCCCTATTCTTCTTGACACATTTACACCTCTAAGCCTAACTTGTATCCCAGGGAATGAAGTACAATAGGAGGTCTTCCCACCATCAGATTCTGATAATTATTCGCTGTTTCCATCTCCTATTTTTCTAACCATTTGCATTTGGTTATTTATGGGGCTCCAGAAAGACATTTCACATTCATTCACCAAGAGGTTCCAGGCAAAATCTAGTCTGGCCTTGATCACTTTCACCTAAATCGCTCTGAAACTCATTGACCATAAGTGAAGAAGGAAACAATCCTATTGCTTGGCTTATTTGAAATCAGAACAACTTGTAGGCTACTTTTAATTAGGCCTACCTACGTTAACCTTCTCAAAAATGGAGGGTTGAGTGGCTAAAATGAGAGGATATGATTTCATGTAGTGGCCAACATCAAACCCTTCACCAGATGTTGTAAGGTCACGATAACTATACTTGTCAACACTTGACACGATGAAACATTGGTCTTGATCCAGTGAACTTATTTTGAGTAATGTTCCTTTGTAGCTAGCATACAAACAGCTGGTCTTGACCAATGCACAATGGTTTTAATCTGAAATTTGTTTTTAGTGTACCTCAATTTGAACAGTTTAATGACATTTTACAGTATTTTTGTACATGTGGCTAATTTGGTCAGACTTGCGCAGCTAAACAGCAGAAGTAAGAAATCAGATGCATGTTTGGTTATGGTGTCCACTTGGCTGTGAGCTCAACCACACAGACCAACCATTTACTTTTGTATTGGGTAGAAAACAGCAGCTTCCACTCTGTCAAGATATCGGGTGCTGCTCTTACCAGCAGTCCCTCAAGTATGGCTTTAGGCAATATGTGGAGGCACAGGATGGAGGCATGCTGAAGTGCCGTAAGCTGTGGTTAAGGCAAATACTGACAGTTGTCAAGTAGTCAGCAGATGGCAAACGAAAAGTAATCTGGGATCTGGGATTTATGAAAACCCAAAGGACATTGTCTGTATTTTCTCCAAATCTAGCTCTGTCGCAATAGAATTCCAAATGGCTATACTCCATCACCTTATCACACTCCAGAATGTTGCAACACCACTAGAGCTGACCCCACCCCCATGCCACAGATTTCCCCTTTAGGAACTTACTATGTGAAGCTCTAGGTAGTCTCCCAGTCCTTTGGCGCTCTCCACCCGTAGCAGCACAGCCTCTTTAAGTTGTGTGCTAAAGCCTACAGCCAGTCGGTCTGCCCGTGTACTAGGCCTGTCATTGGGAGGCCATGTGTAGGTGATGAGGGCTCCTCCACGGCCAAAGATGTAGGTAGTCCCAGCTGCACAGAGGAAAAAAGAGCGAAGGAGGTGAGAAGAGAGTGAAGGTAGAGATTGAAAGAAGAAAACATGAACAATTAATATAATGGTAATATCCCAAGCCATGCTAATATTTGATTGGGAATCATGAAATCAAAGGAAAAGCCACAGGGCTTGCTTCAAGGCTCTCTTTGGACAAGAAACTTGGGAACCTGTTTAATCTCTGAAATGTGTGTAGGTGTAATGTGTGCAGATTGGCTAGCATGCTAGAAATAAATAGCTAGGCATAGTCTGTGTAGAATAGAGGCTGCTTCTACCTGCTCTTTTTGAGTACTTGAAAGCAAAGTGTATTGACACAGATGTTAATATGGGATGCTGACTCAGTGTAGCATTGATTTCACCATCTGGATGCAATACTGTCACAGTATGGAACTAACAAGCTCTACCACTGACTGCATTTGGGAAGAAGTTTGGGTGTCAAAAAAGCAAAAACAATTTGTGCTTGATAGAGAGCTACACAATTTGTACTCTATGACAGCAAAAAAAAATAAATAAAAAAAAAATAAAAAAATAAAATTTTTTTTTTCAATTAGTATGTAAAGATTAAGACATGAAAGGGCCTGCTGGTAAGTAAAGTTTGATGTTGTCAAGCACACAAGTTGGTTCCTGTTATCACTTACACTATAGCAGCTGTAAACCGTCATTCCCTTAAAAGGTTCTTTTTTAATGTTAAACTTGATCTTGATTACAAATAGCGGACACCCCAGACTTCTTCCATAAATAAAATAATCATATACGTTATCAACAATCGTAGGCTATGAGGAAAATTTAGTCATTTTGCTAATAATTAAAATCTAGTCTTCAAAGTCTAGAGGTTGCAGAGAAAATATTTTTAGTAAGGTGGACTTCCCTTAGCAGTTAAAATCTAAAGATGAAATGCTGGACAACAAACATGATCTGGCTTATTAATTAAGGGGAAATTCTTGAGCATATCCCCAGAACACTGAGTGCAAGACAGGAATACATTTTAGACGTAACACACACATTTACATACCCTGTCATGTCATTTCACTGCAGCCGTGTTGCAGCCTGTTTTTTTTTTTTAAGCCTGGCAAGTAATTTAATTCTATAAAAATTGCTAAATTAAATAAAGCTGATGTTTATCCAACTTTTGTAAATAATTTCAGCTGCACTTGGTTCATCGCCATCTCACATAAAGCCTCTAATGGTTCACATGCTCATAAACAATTTCATAATGTCTTAGCACTAAGACTCTTTTTCGTTTTTCTTTTTTTTTTTAATACATCCATCTCATGCAGCCTGTCTTCACTTGTCTGCCTCTCTCTGGGCTTTAAATCATTTTCCAACTTGCTTTGCTGCCACTCTTCAGTCACTCTCTCTGTGTGCTTTCTCTGCTAATTATCACAGTAGTGCCAGGAAGAAAACAGGAACTGGAAGGAACAGACAGAAAAGGTGTTTTGTAAAAGGAGAGCTGTTTGGCAGACTCAATAGGTAGGCAATGATTTCAAGACTTGTAATATGGCTGACTTTAAAGGGAATCCGAAATGGATACCGGGATCACACTCTCTTTATTTCTCATCCCGTTCTCTGTGCTAACCTTCCAAACTAATTTTCTTTTCTGCATAAATAGGATGGCATGACTAAAATGAAAAAAGAGCCAAGGGCTTTTGGAGTACCAAGATGAACTGATGCACATCAGAGACACTTCTTATACACAACAAATATGAACACTGACTAATATTCAGAGCATTCACTCATTAGCACACCGGCTGCAATATTCATTTGGCCATATTACTCTGTGCACATGGTATACAAATGTGCGAATCTGATTAAAGGAGGAATAAGTAATGTTTATTAAAATGGCATAATAAATTAGAGACTATAATACCACACTCAATATTAGGTTTACCTGCAAGACGAAGAGGTTACGCAGATCTTTATTTTTGTAAAACTTAGATGCACTGTTCATGCTTAATACTTATACCAGGATTAACATTTTGGTCTACATAAACATGAAACGACCTTGAGAGGAGATAGATATTATTAGTTAATAGAGAAATAATCTTGCTTCAGACATCTGCATGGTTTGCATGTTGCCAGCAAGAAAAAAAAAAGCTCTGACAAGTGTGAGAGCATGCGTGTGTGTGTGTTTAGGTGTTAGATCAACACCTATCTTCCAAAGCTGTTACTGAATGTTTGAATTTCACAGGTTAACACACACCCTTATTCTCAGAGCTTTAATCTTTTTTATCAGCACCAACTCCTCACCCAAGATGAGAGAGGCAAATAAGCTTCACGGTTTGGGGCTAATTATGTTTGACTTTAAGAGACAGGTCATTATGTTATGCTAGCTAGCGGTCTTGGTTAATGCTACTTAACAAATCTCATATGTTTTGGCAGGTTTTGCTACTGAGCATGTGGTGATGTAAAAAAAAAAAGGCCCAGATCCTGGAATTGCACTCGTTTGACCTGTGAATAATGTGAGCTAATTTTCAAGCAGTACACTAGCTGTTTAGCAAAGTTAGATAAGGTTGTCAGTTAAGGTACATCTTCTCAAGTTTTGTTACTGATGAATAGATCACTGAGCATTTTGCAATGTAATTCAAGACTCACATACTGAAATCCTACCTGTTTTTGACCTCTGACAAATGTGAGCTAGTTTACAGACGGTAGCAAAGTTAGCTAATGTTAGTGAACAATGCCTGTTAGTTACATCCGATTTTCTCATGTTTTGCTGATGCTGAATAAATAGCTGAGCATATAACCATATAAACCATGTAAATCGAGAAAGGACACTTCAACTCATGACAAAATGTGAGCTAGTTTACAGGCTATAAGCTAGTCTAAGATTATGTATATCAGCTCAGGATGTTTTAGTAGTTCATGGGGAGATAATTACAGCATCCAGCTATTGGATTTAAAATAACATGTTGAGGAACTCTTTAGGAATTTTTAATTTGACAAGAACAAACTCTCATCTGAAAGAGAGAATAAAGCAGAATCTCCTTTAAAGACAGAACTGTTATTCACATGTTTCCTTCCTTCAATCAGTCACAACATATTTGTTGCTTCTTTAACTCTGCACTGGACCTACTGGGTTAATAATATAGCTAACAAGTAATTGATGCTAACAGCTGCCTCTTGGGCAAAAGGACGTCGGAGAGCTGAAAACAGTAATTAAAGCTATAGACTTGCAATCACGTGACACGTGTGTTTGTGTGTTTCTGTCTGCCTTGGAAACATAGAAGTGAGTGAAACAATTCTCTCGGTCCTTAGCTGCTCCTAATTAGTGTTAGTGAAGGCCGATGCTGTGGTAGACAGGCGCTAAATAAAGAACATCTATCACACACACACACACACACGTCTCAAACACAGCGGATCCTGCACCTGAGAATAGAGTGTTAGAACATCCAGACCCAATTAATGCCCTTTCTCTCCACACATCCACCACATGTTCCGGCCCAAAAGACGTAAACACCCCATTCTCAACACACACTTCAACCCCCCCCATTTGTCCGCACACACACTTCCCTTCAGCTCCTCAAATGTGTTTCTGCCTTGCACTGATAGTCAGTGTCACACCATGATAGTTTCTGATTAGTTATTTTTTTCCCTCTTCTCTGTTGCTTTCCGCAAATATATCCGTCACGACATGGCTAGACACACCAAGGGAACGTGTCAGAGATGTGAAGGAATGTCAGACGGCACTTCGCGTCAAGATTTAAGATGAAATATTTGAATTATCAGCAGCAGCCGTCAATCAGAGTTTAGATTTTTGTACTGGGGAATTTGATACGAAATAAATCCAGTAACATTGCAGTGGCTCAGCAGGTAAATGTCAAAGGATTAAAGTATAATTAAAAAAAATAATAATAAAAATAATAGTAATAAAAAAAAAAATAATAAATAAATATATATATACACACACAGTTGTGCTTGAAAGTTTGTGAACCCTTTAGAAATTTCTATATTTCTGCATAAATATGACCTAAAACATCATCAG
>JAQQZR010000013.1:7734463-7752254 GCA_030068235.1 Notoglanidium macrostoma | reverse complement strand
AAATCTGATGATGTTTTAGGTCATATTTATGCAGAAATATAGAAATTTCTAAAGGGTTCACAAACTTTCAAGCACAATTGTATATGTATATATATATATATATATATATATATATATATAAGTCTGGTATATATACCAGACTTATTCAAATCTCAGAAAACATTATTTAAATATATCTGCTAAACCCGTGGAAAGTCCTGATGCTTCTATTACAGGCAGACTGAGCAATCGAGGGGCTTGTTATTTTAATTAAAACATAATGAAACAAATAAATATAATAATAATAATAATAAAATAGTAACACCTGCCACCTCTTCCTCGCACAGCTGTGGTTAACAAAGATGCTATTCTCCATGGAGACAGATGGAGCAGGAGATGGTGTGATAAAAAAACAGGAGTGAGACAAGTGGTGTTAAGTAATTGTATGGGGAAAAAAATATGTAGCTGCTCGCTGTTTATTAATTTCCCAGCATGCACTGGCGGCTCATGACACGCCGACCGCTGTGAACGTGTCCCCATGAGTGAATTACCTACACATACGCCAGCCCATAATATCACGCATGACATGACATTTAAACGGCCACGAAAACCAGCTGGAAGTAACAGATATTTCATGAGTTGGTGATAAAGAGTCATTTTATTATTTCATCACTACCACTAGAATTTATTCACTGAGTGTTTAATCTGCGATTCCCAAGAGCTCATAAATTCTCAGATCCGATTTAAAATATGCTCCTCTGGGGTTCTGGTTTCTGTCTGTACGTATCAGATCTCTAATCTACAATCAACCCGGCGTCATCTTATTATTGAATTCATCTGATTAAAGATTTCAGTTTTTATTTTTTATTTTTTTTTCTAAAAAGAGAAGATGGTTCATAGAAGTGTAAATGTGGATTTATTACTGAACTTTCTCTTTATCAGACAGCTTAATAGATCAGAGGGAAAACCCACAGGGATCCAGAAGACAAAATGATAGTAATAATGTAGTAATGTACAATGAGAGCAGTAATGGAGGCCAGAGTGACTTAGTGGTTAAGGCCCTGAGCCTGGCTGGTTGATCCTGTTGAGCCCTTAAGCAAGGTTCTTGACCCTCAGTAGTATAATACCATGGCTGGAGTATAAGAAGAAAGTCTTGCTGTACAAAAAAAAACAAAAACATTTTTAACAGATTTGGCTAGACACTTTTTTAGATTGTGCTACTGCTGTCTGCCTTTGTACACATGCACATGCTTTTATAGGAATATAATCAATGACAGGGTGGTGTGAGGAAGTTGGATTGCTGTCACTACCGACAAGTTGATCATTTTCTTATACTACAGCAATTTGCCCGTGAAATGATTATCATGATCAATTTGCTAATAAATGACAGATCATACTTTTTATCCATTTGTAGTTACATTTAAAATTGTGGCTCATCTGCAAAACAAGTTAGTCTCTTATCACTCATGCAACAACATCAGTCAACAGTCATTCCCTCAAAGCCTCTCTTTTTTCCTTCTTTCTTCATGTTAATAATAAAAAAAGCGCTTTGTAATGCTACCATTAAACCTCAAAACACAGACAGAAGCCATCCCTCTTGAAGACTTTCCCATGGCAGCAAATTAAACGGAACAGCTTCAACTTTTGAAAGGAGTCTCCAGTGTTCGAGTCAGCTCTTACAAGATGCTGATCCCGGAGAATCCTTTCATAATGGTCAAATAAACTTTTTCCAAACTTCACCATATCAATTATACATTTTTACTTGTTAAAAAATGTTTGCTTCTTTTTTCATAACTATCAGGCTTAGATTATGCAGAAGTCTATATATATACAGTATATATGGGTGGTGGTATGTGTCTTCCTCAACCTCGGGTCCTCTACCACAGGCCCGGGAGTGTGAGGGTTCGGCGCAGTATCTTAGCTGTTCCTAGAACTTCACATTTCTGGACAGAGACCTCAGTTCTTGTACCTGGAATCTGTTGGAGCGACTCTCCAATTTGGGAGTCACCCCCCCTAATGCTCCTATTACCACTGGAACCACTTTGGACTTCAGCTTCCACATCTGTTCCAGTTGTTCCTTCAGGCCTTGGTACTTCTCGATCTTCTTGTGCTCCTTCTTCCTGATGTTACTGTCAGCTGGGATTGCCACATCTATCACTACTGCTGTTTTCTGCTTCTTATCAATTATCACTATGTCTGGTTTGTTGGCCAGCAGCTGCTTATCTGTCTGGAACTTGAAGTCCCACAGATGTATATATACATTGAACACTGTAAGCCCAGGAAGTGGACCGGAGAGATACAAGTAAGTTACAAACTAAACACAATCATGCAAATTAAGTGCTAAAAGATATATGTGTCATTTGCAGTAAAAGGCCAGCTTGTATGTCTTCTTGTTGGTAATGAAAGCACGATGCATGTTTACCTTCATTGCGGCCAAAAAAGCACTAATTACACGGCTCTCAATATCGATTTGATATGGATACACTCATTGCTTTCTTCCATATTAAATAACACAGCCTTTCTGTTGAAGGTCATCTCTGCAGATGGTAAAAGCTTACATGTATCACATCCACCTCAACAAATTTCAGCACAAATTTCGTCTCTTCCACGTTGATTCATGGATTGCTTGGTGGTCTCAATGAAGAGGATGAAGATGACCTTTATGGAAAAGCATGTTGACCAAGAGCTCATGATGGGAGAAAGAAAGGGATCAATGGCTAGTTTAGAAAACTAGATTCTTTTTTTCTTTTGGTTTTATGCACTCGGGTGTCCAAGATGAAAGGTAAAAGGAGATGGAGAGTGAGATGGAGATTATAAAAAGGGTTGCTGGCAGAGCAAGTCCCCTTTCCTCATTACCTAAAGGTTTCCTTGTAGAGTCAGTCTACAAATTCAGAAGTGGCACTTGGACTACTTAACACTGACCTCAACACCTTTTGCTAATAAAATCATGTTAAAGTAGGACCAAAATTAAAATGTATGCAACTTTCCCCTTAAGACATGTTCGAGCATATTTTGCACTGGAACTACAATGCAAAAAAAGATGCCAAGCAAGAAGTTATATTTATAGCCTTAGTTTGGATCAAAGAGCAAATGTAATGGTCTTTTTTTCTTCTTCTAGTCATATCATATCCTCTTGTTCAAACACCATCTGCATCACCGGCTGCTGAACACGTTGAGATAGTCACTGGGGAGAGTGGGTTAACCATAGAAAGATGCGTCATGTTATTTTCTTGCTGGTGGAAGCTATATAGAGAGGTCTATTTTGGTCAGTTTTACAGCTCATATACTCAAAATGGAGTCCATTAATTCCCAGGAGGTCGACTTTATATATTCCATAGTGTTTGGTGCCTTTGACAAAACTTAATGACAGCAAAGTCTTTGGCTGCTATCTCTGAAACACAGCCTGTGTTGTCTCTCATGCATATTCATTTTCACTCCGTGTGTCTTTAAATGCGAAGCAATGGTACGCTTTTCTCATTGAATTAAAATCTCATACTTATAACTGGCACCGCTTCACACAAACTGGCTTCACATGCACTAAGCTAAATGAACTTTATTTGATCATATACAGTTGTACCACATGTTTATAAGAATCCAAGGTCCAATACAGGCAATTTGCATATTATATTTACTTCTTCGTAGTGAGAGCTTGATAATGAAGCTCTACGCTCAATACGTGAATGACAGTCTGAGCGTCGTGGGCAGTGTGAAACAAATGAATGAATCATAGGCAATGTGAATGGCTCATTTTGTAGAATGATTCATGTTTTGTTATTTGGTGTTGCGCTTGGTTGTCAAAGATGATCTCAGTGCCAAAGCATTGTACTTCTGGGTTTCTGTATTCAGGAAAGCTAGCCTAAATCCGAACCCTGTAAAAACAAAAAGTATAAAGGAATACACTAATACATTTATTTTACTAACATGGTAGAAACAAGGTCTCATTTATAGCATTACTAGCTTTATTATCGGCCAAACTGAAGAGCATGTTTGTGTGAGAAATATGAACACAAAGATGCATTAGGAATGTGGAAATAAAGGAAGCTCTGCTTCCAGTACATGTTGACGTCACGGCGGTCATGTCCACGCCTGCTACAAATTCCAATTCCCGTGATACTCAATTACTTTCAGTGTACCACGACTCTCCATGACACGGTCCTAATGTCCAGACTTCTACCGAGACTGTTTACAAACACCTACTACTTTAAAATCACAGACCCCGTTTACACTTGGTATTAAAATGAGTCTTGGGTGATCTGATCACAACTGGACAGTGCTAAATACAAGTGTAAACGACCCTTAAGATACATTCGCTCCATCCACTTGCCGAGCTGGCCTGGGACGCATTTGACCACATACCTTCTGTAGTGTAAACGCTGATGCGTCCCCGGCACGGATGCAACAGGAAAATACGTCATTAATGCTGGACGCAGTGGTTGTTTTGGTAACAGCGCGACACGCTAGAAAAAATGGAGAGGAGCAGCGATGTACTTGGTTGGAGTGCAAGAACATAATGAAGGTGTGTAACGTTTTCATATAACTGTACGGGGACCTCTGACCTTCTAGCGGAAGTGATGTAGGCAGTAACAAAATTTAAACAAAAGTGCTCAGCTGGACACCTTGGAGACGCACGATAGACACAGGTGTCAACGGCGACGTGTCTCAATTGTCCATTTGTGGCCTGAATGCTCAAGACGCATTTTAAACCCAAGTGTAAACAGGGCACTGGGCTGTTTACGTTGAGTGTACTGTTTTTCTGTTTGGCTCGTTCGCTGATCGTCTGATCATTTGCTTCATGCTTTGAGAGCTGCCTAGCCCCTTTGATTTGTTTTCCTAGCCTGTTTTTAATAAAAGCTGAACCTGCACCAGTGCCCGATATTAATAACAATAGTGCACTACTAAGACCAACCCGAATTTAAATAATAAACTCTAGTAAACCTTAAAACTAATTCTAGAGAGGGCTTTTTCAGGACTTATAAGCAGTCTAGCGAAAGCTAAGCAGCCATTTTAAATGTCACCTAGAGTCTGTGCTGTTATTTTCATTCGAAGTCTTGCGAAATTCCAATCTCCATCAGCAGACAGGGTATTTTCACTCATACTGTTCAGTGGGAGATAAGGCTGGCGCTCACACAGCCACACTCACACTAGGTACATTGGGCGCACTGGGAAGCCAAGCCTGTGCAGTTTCTGACAATATTTTTGTGTTTGTATGATGACTTCTCAGTCCTAAAGAGGAAAAAATAAGAACACAATTGATCTGATCTTGCCGAGCATCACTTCTACGGCTCTTGGCCACAATGTTTTTTTTTTTGTGGCTCCTGTTTATTATCGTGAATAGGATTGCTGGTTTAAGAAACAGGACAAAAATACTGAAATCTTTTCTATTATGGTAAAATATGCTAAATATAACATAACAGCTTAAAAAGGATTTTGGAAATGCCAAACCAAAAGCAGATCCCAGTCACATTCTGCATCATATTTTCAAGAGACTATGCGTAACGAGATTTGCATTTCGTGAAGAAAAAGACGAAGGGTGTCTACAAACCTGAACATGATGGAGAGACCAGGTAAGGAAAAGAATGAAGGACATTAGAAAAAAATAGAAAGAAAGAAAGAAAGAAAGAAAGAGGGAGTACACACAAGGAGAAAGGGGAGAAAGAGAATGCAAGGAATTCAGAAAGAGAGAAAAGGTAAGAAAGACAAATAGCAAAAAAGGAAATAGTAATGAGATAAAGAAACAGCTGGATGTTTGAGGGTGTGTTTAAAGCAGCTGATTGGTCGACCACTATGACATCACTAGAAATTATTCTAATTCAAAAATTAATTAGAAGATGAGAATGCAACCACCTGTTTGCAGGTGCATTTGTACTATGATTTGTACTATGATTACTATGAAGGGTGTCGACCCTTTTGGACGCTTTCTCTCACACACACTCCCTTCCTCGCACTCTTTGCTTCAGTCTACATTTCTGGCATGCTGCATGTGTGTGGTGTAACGCTCCATTTGCTGCTTGTCTCATAATGTCTGGTTTAAGCCCCAGTGCCAGCAAAAACAGTGGTAAATAACTGATGAATCACCAGTACACATGCACACACAGTATATATATATATATATATATGCTTCGATTGCTGTATTTGCACTTCTAAGGCTGGTAGCTTCATTGCATCTCAAACAAGACTCTATATTATAATCTATAGATTTACAACAGCGGCTCAGACAGTAGTTCCATCTGCAAGACAAACCACAGGTTTATATTAATTTGCTACATCTACCATGTTATCGTTTCTATAGCGACAGCTAATTTACAGGGACTTGCAAACATATCATTTCAACCTCAAACAGGTTAACAAAAATAAACCCATAAACAAACAACTACAAAACTACACCATATAATCTTTAATATATAGTGATATTATAAGTAAATGTTTACTTTATATTTATGAAAGGAGTCTCCAGTGTCTGTATTCTGTAACAGTCAGGTTTCCATTCAGGTTTCCTGGTAACTTGATAACATGATAAGCTGGTTTATTTTTATTTTTTACATTTTTTACTTTATCAGAGAGAAAAAAGGTGACTGTTTATAGCTGTTATAAAAATTGTGTAAAAATTTTAAAGTGTTGGTGTTAAATTAATAAAACGTGTAACGTGTCATTCTTATATATACATATATATATATAGCTGGCAAATTTCCATGGAATAAGAATAATTAAACATTTTGGAATGTGGTATGCACAGTAACTCAACATCACGCCTCATTGTGTTTCGTTCCTTATGTATATGTCTATGGACAGACCCTCCTGTCCTGTCTGCCCAGTGTTCCAATAACATTACCAGATTACTTCCGATGGTTTACATTATGGATAGCAATTAAGAAGGAAATTTTAAAGTCAATAATGAATGCCCACTTTCCCCCTTTGATGGATTTGTCACTGCAAATGAATATATTTCTGTTCGGATGGGAGTGATCCACAGAGCAAGAGAGCCCACTGAAAGCTTTTTTATGAGGTGGAATATGAAATAAATCGTATGCCATGGCCTTCACGCTCACCGGCTCTCAGCCCAACTAAACACCCATGGGAGATTTAGAACTTATTTATACCCAAATTCTGGAAGGTAAAGCAGAAGGAATAACAAAAAGAACAGAGCTTCTCCATTTCTGTTCCTCTATCTTGTTTCTCCCACTGTCTTCCTGGCCTGGATTTGTGCCTTCTCTCCATTCTCCTCTGGCTTTGAACAGATTAAAAATGTTTTCACAGATGCCAGGAGCCATTAGGCTTCCCCGTCACTGTTGCAGTGGCTCTCTTCCTTTCTCTCTTCCTCCATTCTCATTCTCTATTACGGTGTGTGCATGCGTGTGTGTATAAATGATGGCTAAGATGCAGAGAAGACAAAGGGTCCATTATGTCTCCTGTACAAGGCAGATAGCTGCAATGGCACACTCCAACAAGCAGGCTCGAGTACCTCTTTCAATTGCCTGGCGTATGCATGTACGTGTGTGTCAAACTGTACAACTTATGAATAGAAGGTTTTTCATTAGCAAGGGTTGCTATTAATTTCAATTCATTAGCTCAGTGGTGTACTGTTCACACGTCTTGGGTGTTGCCGTCTTTGTTAACGATGTGTTAACAATGTGTGTAATTTGTGCCATGGACCTGAGTTCCAAGTGCCATGTGACTCAACATGGTAAAACTGAGGAATATGACATGGTAAGACCTCTGGCTGGCTGCTAGAGACATCTTCAAATTGTTTGCCTCTGCCCTTGGTGCTGGAGTTATGGTGTAAACCAAGTTGAACCAATCACATTACTTGGCACGCAGCACCGGGAGTGGATATCTTGGACACCTGATGCAGACCACACCACATTTTGGTGGAAGCAAACCCCAGACCACCATGTACAAGAAGACCAAGGATCGGTTCCCAGGACCACTCTGTGGCTTAAAAACAGCTTTCAAACTTCACCAAATGCACTGAACAAGAAAAAACTCCCACATGTGTGAAAACAACCTTAGACAGGAAGGACTCAAGACAGCAGGATGTAGAAATGGTCATTCTAATATTGCAATTCAACCCTACATCCATTCTTAATAAGATTAGAATTGACTCTGCCTCCATCGTCTGGCTCGGCTTTCCTTTAATGAGTTCCTCTCAAGGTTGGAACCTCATAACCAGGGAGCTTTTCCTGCACAGTGCCACTCATTGGTGTTTCTGTAATGCAATGTCTATTGTAAAAAGCGCCATAAAAGCCAAAAAGGGAATGGAATTTAACAAGTATGCAGTGAGGATGGCCAATAAAACCCACAGAGAAACATTAGAAACTTCTCTGGAGGTCTTTATTCCCTTTTCACCTCCTTTTAGTCTCTTTCTTCAGGACTCTGAAGGTCTTCCTGCAGTTTTCAATATGCAATTATAGAGAAACAAATAGGAAAGGAGCCAGGCTTGCAGTCATGCAGAGTGACCCAGTAATCGGCCCTGGGACGTCCTCCACACCTGCCAAGCAGGAAGTTAACAAAGCCAGACTCTTCCTGACAATGTCTCTGCACAGTGTACTTTGTTTCTCTTTTTCTAACTCACCCACAGATGGTCTCTCTATCTCACTGTCGATCTCTCTTAGAAGTTGGTTGGAATGTGCCTGAAAAGTGAGAAAGGGCTAAAAATAATGAGCATGCAAGCCAACTGCAGTAACTATGTATGGGTGTAAGGGTATATATGAATAGAACGAGTACATGCTGGCTTGGTGTGAGAGAACAGCTTGAAAGATGTGTCTCAAATTGCATAAGGTCTTATTAAAGAGTTGGATTATAGTTGGTGCCAGGTCCTGACACACTTCTAGTGCTTTGGCTCCTCTCGCCTTCTGGATTTGCCTGATTCATCCCACTGCTAGTTGTTTTCTGGACGTGTGACTCACCTTTTGCTGACAAAAGTCTCACTTCAGTGGATGATCGCACCTGGATACTGTAGATTTGTACCTAAGACCTGCTGCTGTGCTCATAAAAAAAATATCATGTGCTCATTTGTGGACTTCTCACAATATGCTAATAGAGAACATCCTTTTAACACAGCTAGTACTCTTCACCAACTGTGCCGATCTTCTGCAAATGATTCATAGTAGCACTTGCTGATGTCACCCAGAAGAGGATGGGTTCCTTGGTATTACCGCCATCTTGAGTGATTCGATAACTAGTGGACAGCCGAAACGTATTGCTGTTTACACCTGGCATTTTGAATGAGTCTCCAGTGAACACTTGTGATTGGATTCATACATCATTTCTGCTGGAGGAAGGGTTTCATGGACATTCATTACATCAGTCTTCTGCTGCTTTTGTTTTCAGGCAGAAATGTCCTGCACATCCTATCTCATGTACCTGTATGGGCTGTTTCAAACATGTCTATCGCATAGTCTGCTAACGAAAGCTATAAATGAACGAAAGATGAGACGACAAATGAAGATTCAAATCCATTGTCCTATTACTAGTCTGGTGGTGAAGAACAAAGTATCTCAGCATGATTTCCAAACAGTCTCGCAATAATTACATATTTTCCAGCTCAGGCAATGGCACAGTCAGTTGTTGCTGTCCAGGATGCATTGGGATGCTTTGGCGTTCACACTCGAATGTTATGTGTTCATGTGTGTCAGATCACCCAGGATGCATGTTAGTGCCAGGTATGAATGGGGCCTACATCTATATCTCCTGGAAGCCTGCAATGTGAAAGCTTTTGGACAGAATTTGGAGCAAATACCAGATAGATACCAGACTAACATGGCTGCTGATAATAGTGGTAGGATGCTGGTATGCTTCGTGTAAAAGATTTTTGATTAACTGTTAAAACCTCGGTCCCACCCACTCACTCAGTATAAACACTTTATCATCTCAGGCTTTAGAATCGAAAAAGTGAAATTTTATGTGTTTTGGACCTAAAATTTCTTTACAGTAATTTATTCAATATAAAACCCATAGACCTATCAGAAGTCTTGTTATTCAGTCTCTGAAAAAATTAGACCTCTTATTTATTTAACAGCGACAACTGACAAAAATGATCCTCCACTGCGACGAAAAACTGTAAACCCGAAGTGGGTGCGGCAGTTATTATTATTGTTCATAACTCTCAGCAATATTTGCTCATGAATTCCAGTTTCCAAAATATAAACATACTAGTAAGCATAGGTGGCATCACCAGTGTAAAAGTAGCACCACAAAATTTTCTCGCCAAGCACAAAATTACAGAAAGGATTCATAAAGCTAGCTATTTTTGTTCCTTGCACATATTATATGTTTAAATGTGAAATATCTGAACAATGTAGTTATGGATCAGATAACTGCAATGTAATAGTTTCCCTATGATTGATGAACCAAAAAGCCTATAAGATGGTCAAGAGGCATGAACCCACATTAACACAATTATCACCATTATAATATCTAAAGAGGGTGAATACAAGTAAAGAGGAACACTTTCTAATGTTCATTTGGCATCGTTTTAAATTATGATGCAAATGGATTCAGTGTCAGAGCAATGGTGATTAAATTTGATGATTCAATTTGTGTGTCCCACTTTACCTGTATACCTTCCTCTGACCTGCTTCCCTCTGTCCCTGGTCGAGGCGGTCCGGCGGTGGTGAAGAGGAACGTTCCAACTATCTACTACAGTCATGCACAGGCACGCAAACGGTGCAACATGTCATATCTAGCTCATTGATAAAGTCAGATGTTTTCATATATCGCAACAGACACAATCGGATTCTTCATTACGTAAAATCAGATTTTAATACAGGTTACTCAAGTCTTCTAAATGAAATGAACGCCATATGGTCTGTGAAAAAATAAATAAATAAAAGTAGTATGGCCAGGCAATACCAGGCAACACTGACATCCATCCTAGTAGCCTAATTTAAACTAACTAATAACAAAAAAAAAAAACTGTAAATTGCCATTTATGTAAAAATCCCTTGCATAAATATTTGCCATTTTGGACAGAACTAGCTTTATGATCCCCTAAATGAGTATTCTCTCTCTCTCTCTCTCTCTCTTTCTCTCTTTCTGCAGTGATTAGTGAATTCCCATGTAACAAAATCTATGCATAATGCAATGCATACCGATCTGTCATCCATTATAAATAAGAGTGAAATCAAGGCAATTCTCAACAACAGAAAACATTTCATTATGATGGACGACCACAGACTTGTGTTGATAAAGGAACAAACATACACACTAATTAGAGCTGTGCTGCTTAGTCCAAATCAAATGTCAACTCCCAAAGGCCACTGCAGTCTATTTTCTTTCATCTTTAAACTACTCTGGTTCATTCATTTACATATTCTTCGGCAAAAGAAAAGAGATGTACAGAGTCAGAGACTTTTGGACATAAACCAAACCTCGGATTTGGACTCTTAGTCTATCTTCAACCTTTACATTAAAGAGAATAGAAAAATAAGTGAACATGAAGAAGCACATGCATCTGCATGGTGTTTGGTAGAAGAAGGGAGGACAGAACTAGGACCGCCATGACTATAATTTGCTATATAACGAGTAATTTACACATGCAGTTGACTTTTTACATTTACAGAGAAAACTATCACTATTTTTAGCCTAATTTCTTAGTGCAGTCTAGCTGTACTTCAATTACCAGCCATACAAAGGGTTCAAATTAAATTCTCAGCTTCAACCGTGGAAAAAAAAAGATCAGTTGTGGAAAATAACAATAATATCTGTACCGTATTATAATATTTAAAGCACATACCAATTCTTAAATGTACTCGTCTGGAAGATGCGGCTCAACTGAAATAGCCGATTTTACACTGGAGATCGCTTAGCATGGTCGCTCATGACAGCCCCATGAACAGAGCTCTCTTTATAGCTCAATGATCAGCCTTTCTTGGATGGAAGATGCTATGTCTACTGCAGAGTCTCTCAGGGTTTTCCACCAATCTTCAGCCTCAGCGGTGTCCAATTTTGGATCAGCTATTGTCAGATGGCATGCGTTCCTAAACTAGGGTAGTGATGTGCAACCTACAGCACTGCATGTGCAATTTTCTTTTACACAACGCTTGTCACAGGATCAATAAGCAGGCAGGGCTGCTTAGAATTCCTTCAGGAGTCTTTTACACTTAAGCATGAAAGGGATATGAAAATGATAACCAGTACAAAGACGAGAAATTTAGGAAGGTTAAAAATGCACGTGGAATTGACAATAAGATTGGCTCCATCCATCCATCCATCAATTATCTATACCGCTTATCCATTAAGGGTCACGGGGCTGAAGCCAATCCAAGTTGACTTCAGTTTAATGGCGGGGTACAACCTGGGCAGGTTGCTAAACTATCACAGGGCTAACACAGAGACAAACAATAATCACACCTATGAGAAATTTAGAGTAGCTAGTTGACCTAATTTGCATGCCCTTGGACTGTAAAACCTGAGCATCTGGAAGAAACCAGGCACAGACACGAGGACAACATGCAATCTCCACAAAGAAAGGCTCCAGTCAGCGGACAGGTTCGAACCCAGGACCCTTCTTGCTGTGACAGGACAGTGGTGACCATTGCACCACCGTGTCCCGGCATCATCTAGTCTGAAATTTATCAGGAGGACAAAGTACATTTATTCTGCTTTCTTTACTGTCCGCCTTGTTGTTTATTCCACTGTGGGAACTAGTGAATATATCAGTTGACGAGTGTTTGCAACCCGTACTCTGAACACATACGAGTGTGAACAAGAAAGATGAGCCTGTTCTCTCACACACCCTACATGTTTCCTTTCTACACTTCATTGCCTACTCATTTTTCAAAGAGCTGGAGGAACACGGTGTTCTGGTTTGTACCTGTACACATACAAGCATACACTTTCTATTACTGTTTCTAATTCAATCTGTGAACTACTAATCCTACCTTATTTACCTTCACCTTTCCTTTCTTCCCTGTTCAAATGTATTTAAATAAATTGCCCCTTCTTAAAATAGCGCATTCTTTTCTCTATCTGTAACCAAGGCTTTGCTTTTTTCCGTAATCACCAAGCCTGTATTTATCTCCTTGACCTATTTCATGCGCAAAGGTCTGCTTATGCCCTGCTCTCTTTGTACTCTGTCTCGTCACCATCCCTCCCTCTAATTTAGCATTAAACCCAGCAAACACACAAGAGGTTGGATTTTGTAAAGCTTTACTCTTCTGCTTTGTTGCATGAATATGGTGTTAACCTTAATGTCGCTTTTAAAATCAGTGGCAATTTCACGCTTTGAGCTCTTTCCGTCGCTGTCTGTGAAATACATGTGTACCTGTGACATGCCACTTATTAAAAAACAAAGGTGTTAAGGAAACGTTCCACTTTGCCGGTCATGTTTTGCTGCCTCGGATATATAAGACACACTTTTGTAATTGCAAGGTTGGGCATTCTGGGAATTAGTGCCATTCAGTACACAAACTCTGCCCTGATAACTCCAGGTATTCCAAAGAACTATGTCTAATGTTCATGAGTTCCTCAAAATGTTCTGTGCTGGAAACTTGTCTAATAAACACCAACACCCACCCTCAAACTGCCAGAGTCCTTCAGCGTTTATCTCAGGCTTCTAAGGGGCTAGGCCAGACTGATAAATAAGACTTAAGCCCAGACTTAAGCCCAGCAAAGCAATACAAAATAAACTATATTTATGTGTGTGTGGAAAGTTCAGTAAGCTTCACAGCAATTGTGTTGTTTGTGATTAAGAGAAGAGTTTGGCTTGCAGATTCACTTTGACCTAATTTCATCTTTCATGAGAGAAAGAGAGCTGGAGCTTGCATATATTATTCAGTATTTTGTTGTATGAAGCATAATGTTATTTCCAACAGTACAAAAGTTTAAAAGTAGCTACTAGTGGATACTAATGGTAGTGATGGCAGTGGCGGTGGTCATGTTGATAACGGTGGAGGTGGTAGTAGTGATGTTAATGGAGCTGGCAGGTGTGCTAGTAATGGCGGTTTTGGTAGTGGTAGTAGTGATGTTGGTACTGGTGGTGGCATTGTGGTGGTGATGGCGTTAATGTAATCGTAATGCTGATGGTAGTAGTGGTGGTGATGGTGCTGGGAGGTGTGATGGTGGTGCTAGTAATGGTGGTTTTGGTAGTGGCCATGTTCGTATTGGTGGTGGTGGTGGTGGTGTTAATGTAATCGTAATAGTGGTGATGGCAGTGAGGGTAGTAGTGGCAGTAATAGTTGTGGTGGCAGTGGTAATGGCAATGGTGTTGGCAGCCATGATAATGGTGGTGTTAGTGGTGGTTTTGGTAGTGGTGGTCATGTAGGTTCTGTTAGAGGTGATTGTGGTGGCATTATTGGTGGTGGTAGTGAATGGGTGGTGGTTGTAGTTGTGGTGGTGTTAATGTAATTGTTGTGGTGCTGCTAGTGGTGGTGGTGATGGCAGTGGTAGTAATAGTGGTGGTGGTAGTAATGATGCTAATGGGATCAATGCAGATGGAATAGTGGTTCTGGTAGTGGTGCTGTTAGTGGCTGTGCTATAGATGGTAGTGGTGGTAGTGGTTGTAATGGTTATGGTGGAGGCCATTGTATTAATGCAATGGTAATGGTTCTGTTAGTAGCAGTGGTAGTGTTGATGGTGGTTTTAGTGGTAGTGGTGATGGTATGAATGTAACATTATCATTCACCCCTAGTATCTATCCATCCATCTCGCTCTTTCCACTATTTTATCTCCACCCTACAATGCATCTGTCCATCTATTTAGCCATAATTAGTGTTAATGACATGCTGATCATTCATAGCCCGTTCCGTTCTCCCCTCTGAACAGGCGTCAGGCTTTGGGGACGAGAGCAACGCTTACATACAGTACAGAGACACCATGCTGCAATCAACGGCCAGCCAGACGGCTCGAGTGCTCGCTTTAGAGAATGGGACGATGATTAAATAAGGAATGGAAAGTCTGCGCGTCTCATATTTGGTCTTGAGTATCAACATACAAAGACAGATAATAGCCACTGTTCACTCAAGGCAATTGATCCAATCCCAAATCACACGAAGGGGCCCCCTAAAGTAAACCTTACAATAAATATACTCATGATTTCACACCCAGAAACACAATCAGTACCCTTATTAAATATTTTTGCTTTATGGTTTGGAAATCAACAGCTACATATTAATTATAACGACATGTAATTTACAATTCCTTTTTTTCTTTTTTTTTTTTTTACAATTTTCTACTAGTAACGAAGCTCTTAAAACTCTGAAAGGCATATGGAATTATGTGCTTATTAAAATTCCTAAATAGGCCTGCTCACTGCTATTAAAGTTATGAATGAAAAATACTTGTTTGCAAAAACGTTTAAGTATATTTAAAATATTAATTATTATTAAGTTGAAAAAGGAACTAATTTGTTTCATGGACACTCACCAACATTAATGTAACTATAAATGAAGAAACAAGTTTAATAGCATCGATTAATAACTAAAAAATTGTAACTGCTGCAAACTTGCTGTGGTATAATTGGAATTTAATACTTTAGGGGCTAATATTTTTGTACGTTGGTTTGGCGGAGCGTGTAAATATTAAAAACATTAGTGACTAAAGAAAAAGCATGGTTTTAATACTGCTTCATGACAAACATTGTAGGATATTACTTTGTAGTTGCTAGCTATTTTGCGGTTTTTAATAATTATTTTGGAATTTTATACAGTATTTAATGCAATCAGAAATCGTTAAGCTAGCTTTGCGCTGGCTGTTCCGTTTTATTTTTTTTACGATCCGACAAAAAAAATCACACTGTACATACAGCAAACTTTCAATATGCTATAAATATACAGTGAGTCACAAGTGCCTACCCACACACCTACACGAACAAACACACAGACCCCTCCAAAAAAGTGAACACAAACGTCGTCTTGTTTTCCGCTTTACCCACCGAGGCGTCTTCTGCCATGCATCAGCTCATTTCATGCCAATTCTCTCCAGTTTCCCTTGGCGCCCAGTGGACTAAAACACACTCCTGAGTCTCCCTGATTAGGAAGCGCCATCTCACCCATCTGTCTTAGGCAGAAATCGATGAGACAAACAGCAAACTTTCTGAAGGAAGCTCACTTTTAATTAGCCAATCTGTACATTAAAGGATGTGCTGGGTTTCTCAATTACTTTGAAGGCTGCTTTCTAACTTTAAAAACTGTGGAAATTTTGCAACAAAAAAAAATGTGATTACACAAAAGGTTCAGTGACACCACAGCTGTAAGAGGAAAATCAAACAAACACGTACTTTAAATTTAAAGTAGCTCACGAGAACCGTCTTCACGTCATAAATATGAATATCGAAACCATTTCAGACACATTATCAATCACAGCTCATTGAGTTTTGAAGAACGTCTGTAGAACAGCTTGTTATAGCAGACTAAAACTTAATCGTCGTTTTTTTTTTTTTTATCAGCAGCCGCATCAGCCTTTTCGATTTCAAATTCGATTTATTTTCTGTTTCAATTGACAATTTTAAATGTGTTTTTAAATGCTACCTCCATCCAAGTTTCTTTTAAGGGCTGTCTTTCTAGATTTCATGATGAACACATATTTATACACAAGTTATTTCTGGCCAATCTGATTGCTTGAGTCTTCTGCCTGCAGTGTGATGCATTTTCATCTAATATATAAGCACTACAAGGTTTCCGTTATCAAAGTTAATCCCGGTCATGATCATGATCTTATTCAAAGAACACTGATGTGATGCGGGAATGCAACCCGGGTGGTCCGCTCATACACTCATCCACACCTTTGGGAGCTGGAGGAACCCCACACTGATGAAATTCCTTGGAGCTGTGAGGCAGCAATGCTACTTATTTCACAACCATGCTGCCTATATAGGCTATACGTTAACAAAAAATAGCAAGATCTAAATAAATATGTCACAATTATTCACCAGTGAAAATAACATGTCATTTAGGCCTCAAAATTAGCTTCATTCAAATGATTATTTATCAAACTATATGTGATATACTGTATTTATAAGACAATAAGTTCCAGTCCACTAATTTGATTGGTCGAGCGGCATTCCAAGAGTGTTTATATTTACTATAATCACACTGCGATGTTTCACCGCATGCATCACTCCGCTTGTAACATGTAAATTTAACCCTAACCCTAGTTCAAAACGGTTACTACAGTAGCGTTAGTGACATCATCAAATGATACTTCTCGGAAATATAACTTTTGACTTAAATATGAAAGCTCAAGATGGCGATTTCACCAGAAGCATCTTTAACGGCAAGGTACAAATCATTGTGTGATAGCTAGCTAGCTAGTTAGCCAACAGGCTATAAAGAGAGTGTGGCTTCTTCTGGAATTTATTTCCGCTACTGGAGCAAAAATGAAAACATTGTATACAAAATGTCACTTACTTGATATAAATTTCTTGTTTACAGGCCTGTTGTATGAAAGCAATATCAGACTTGCCGTCATACTCAATATAACCACAATTGTGCTTGTTTGATATTGCATAAATAATAATATGTGTCTAATGATAATAATATTATGTCTTGGGTAAGCTTGTTTGAGGTTATTGTAGCTGATTTCTAGCAAAAAATTGATCAAATTGAGGTTTCTTTTTACATATACTATGCAAAGTACTTTATAATCTCAACTTTAAGAATCCATCCATCCATCCATCCCTCCTTCCCTCCATCCATCCATCCATCCCACTTTATACATCTGGGTCACAGGGAAGCTGGAGCCAATCCCAGCAGTCGTTTTGGGGCGAGAGGCGGGGTACACCCTGGGCAGGGCCAACACATTAGACAAACAACCACACACACTCGCATTCACACCTATGGGCAATTTAGAGTAGCCAGTTGACCTAATCTGCATGTCT
>JAQQZR010000013.1:7689533-7715656 GCA_030068235.1 Notoglanidium macrostoma | reverse complement strand
GAGCAAGCCTGTGGCGATGGCGGCAAGGAAAAACTCCCTGAGATGGCAAAAGGAAGAAACCTTGAGAGGAACCAGACAACCTGGACAGACCTGGTCTGCTTTGTCTCTTCCTTCCCCATCAACTGAGACATTATGGAAGGAGTCTCTGGTGTACAGTAAGAGTCAGCGGTAACGCTATAACTTTAGGTTGTCTGACACTGGAAAGTCATCAGGATGGAGGACATTAAGTTGAGTGGTTTCTCAGTAACAAGCTGCAATTGTTTTGTTTATTACACTCAAGAAAGAGAAGAAAAGAGGGACTGGTAAGAGAATGAGTGTTTATAGCTGCTATAATGTCACTAATAACAGGAACTAACTTGTTAGCATTGCCAAACTGATATGGTATATAAGGAATATAACATACCCAATGTAATGTGGGTATAGAAGCAGGGGTTTATTAAAGGAAATCCATGAAATGTAGTCAGAGACCTACACATGAGTCAAAGACACGGTAGGCAGCATGAGAAACAGATAATCCATATTGCAAAATCGAGAGACAGGTGTGAGGGTCAATACCAGGAACTAGGGAGCTAGGTAATTGACAATGAAGATAGTGAAGACAAAAGCACCACGCTCTGAAGGGATTCATGACACCTGGGATGTGCTGTGATGAGACAATCATCAACTTCGCATCAGGCCACATGAGAACACCCCAACAATGATTACTTTCCTATAACAAGTGTTTTATTTCTAACATGGAATATATGATTGGATTGGATAAAAAGATGGAAAGGAGAAAGGAGGAAAGCCTTTCCTGTCTTGCTGTGAATATTAACATGCCCGGATTATGTAAAATAGCCCCTCACCCCCACCTTTTCCCGTCCTCATTTTCTCTCTCCCTCTGCTCCCTCTATCTGTCTCTATGGTTATTTCTGCTCTTCCATCACTAGGACACAGAGGAGTAGTGTCTGGAGAACGAGAAACGTGGTTTAATCACCCGTTTGGCCACAATCAGCGAATCATTAAAGGGCTCCTTCTGTCCTTTAGTCTTGTAGAGAATGGGTTCTGTGATTTCCTGGGGAACGGGCCAGGTGATTAGAGGCACGGCTGCTAGGCGATGGACCAACATTGGCTTCTTCTGACAGCATATTTGGAGAGAAGCGGAGGTGCTCTTCCAGAAGATGAGACTGACACTTTTACCACTCAGTCGACTGTAAAGCTTGAGAAATGTCTGAACTGGAAAAGGAGTTGTCAGATGATTGTGGAGTCCATGGTGTGTGTAGGTGGATAATCACTTCAGACAGGTCAAGATATGTGTGTGTGCGCGATTTAATTCAAGCCCACTTCTTAAGGCGTGCCCTTTCTGCACTCCACTGTCCACTGCAAAAACAACTGACCATATAAGCTAAAGGTCAATCACCTCATTCTCTCCCGACTTCAATTATGCATGCAGCGAAATGTCACACAGTTTGTATGTACAACATACCAAATTGCTGGTCCAGTATCAAATTACACACCTACACCAAAAAAATGCTGCTCATTACTTCTGTATTATTAACGTTAAATTGGATGACTAATACCCGAAAACTGAAAACCTTTTTTGATATCATGGAGCGCATTTTAATAACGAATGCATTACTGCATATTGCATTTATATGCTCCATTCATTTGTAGGAAGATGTACTAAGTTATAACAATTCGCAAATGTGAAGCAGTCACACTGGACTGTCTAACGTGAACAGTCGCAAGTGCATTTGGAATTCGTAGACATTCATAACACCAGCCAAAACACAGGTGAGTTATCAAAGGGCAATCATTCATTGGAAACAGGAAAACATGCACAAGCAAACTACCTACAGAAACAACCGTTGCTTCATGCAGACAACACAACTTGGTCAAGACCCAACGAATCACAGATGTTTATATACGGAAACGGAGGAAACAAGGTATAAGCAGTGATACAAGCATGAGGGCACGATTTTGATAAACAAAAATTACATTAGCGAGCTAGGTAGTTTGTTAACAGTTACAGCGAGTTAAAAAAGAAACAGATTAGTGATACAGCCAACGATTCTAAACTTGCGGTGAAACCAGACAACACAACTTTTCCGAGACACAACAAAGCACAGATGTTTATATACAAAACATGAATAAAGAATACTGAAACATGTCAACATAACAAGAAGAAACCAAATATGAATACAAAAGCCCAGATCCAGTACAAGTTAAAATACGTCATTGGGATGTAGTGGTTCATCTGTCTGTGGCTACTATGATTCCTCATAACCAATAGATTAAAATTATTCTGAAATAAATTAGATTACATGTACTCGTGATATGATTAGATATATAATCACTCATAAGTATAAAGATCAACACGGCATAGAACTTAATCGAATGTCTCAGAGGTTAACATTGGACATCAGTAACTCAGCCTTGTGTGCCTCCCTGCTTACAGATGTACTCAGTATTATAATTAATAAACAAATAGGATTAGACTGCCAAGACTCCCTAAACAGTTGAGCTGGAGCACAAAATTGTGTCCCACTAATAGAATCATTTCCCCAGTTTGCATGAAAGAAAAAACATGTGAACAATATGAAGCAGTCCCTGTGGTCAATGCTTCCAGCAGGAATGGTTTTGAAAGGGGATAGCAAAGGAACAAGTGCGCAAGTTAACTCAAGAGAAGTAGAGGAGGAGACCAGGGAGATTGCGATTTCTATTCCTAGAGAAAATGGGCAATGGGGAAGAAGGACGGAGGAGAAGAAATGCATGTGACAGGTTGCATAATGATATGGTAATTCACATGTGTGGAAATACTGCAGTGACATTCTGGCTTGTTTGTGAAAAATAACACTTGGAGATTAATGGCATTTTGAGTCTCTTGGTCTTATTCAGATTATTGTTTAGACTAAGGCATGTTCATGGGAGGTACTATCTTAAACAGGCCATCAAGGGACATATGAAAGAATGGCATCAGGCATCGAAAAGCAATGTCCAATCATGTAGATACACACTGTGCTTTGAAGGTGCACAAGAGAAATTTGTTTTTATGGTAGAAGACCCAATTACTGGTGTTTGACAAAGGTACAAGATATTGCTATCAAGGTTGAAGGAAAAAATGAAAGTCTTTCATTTTGCCAACTGCATGAGCTCACTTGTCCTTGTTCTTATGCTCAGCTTAAAACTGACTTTATCAAGGACCTTTACTAGGAATGATTATCTTTTTTTTTTTTTTTCCAGAAATACACTCCTGGGCAAAAAAAAATGAGGCAAACTCGATATCGCAAAAACATTCAGCTTTTAATGGTCTCTAAAACAAATCATCGGTCAGGAAAATTATCAAGAATGAAACAAATAAAGTAAATTGGTGTAAATCAGCTTTTCCCTCGATTCCCTTTAAATGTTGAAGGCTTGTGGGTAAACCTGCAGACGGCTTTTTACAGAAAGAGGAGTCCGTGTTGTTCCACTCGATGTTAAAGTCTTCAAACAGAAGAGAGTTTGGAGCATTTTGAACCCCCAGACAAGTTATTTCAGTTTTATATCATTTAAACATTTCAATCGTTTCATGATTGTCTCTTTGCGTACCAGAAGACCATGTAAGTGAACGTCCCCGTTTACAGCTTCAACAGTCTCAGCAACGCGCATCGACCAGCGAAAGAAGGCCGAGGTCTCAGGAGCGCGTTTTTTTTTACTTCCTGTTCATTTCCTGCCCAGTGATTTTTGTTGAGACCATTAAAAGCTTAACGTTTGGCAATGTTGGGTTTGCCTCATTCTTTTTGTCCAGGAGTGTATAACTGTACTTCAGTCGACCTTTCTTGGCAAGTGACGTCTTTGTTGATCAATTCTGCCGCTAATCTTGGCACTGTTGGAGAAGTCCTTCTATTCTTGCTGTACAGGCATGGCTGAGTGTGTTGATGCCCTTGCACTAAGCCCTGGGGAATTAATTAGAAGTTCAGAAGCCAGCATGATGACAGCTGCTGCAGACATGCCGGACCTAAACCAGAATAATCATTCTGTAGCTCTTTAACACTACGAATGGAAAAGAAAGTGGACTGATCTAGAGAACCAATGGTTCTAGCAAGGTCAAGTGTAATGGGTGAGAATGAGCAGGAGTTAAAGTGAACTGGAACAATCCACTTGGAGAGGATAAAAATTTTAGCTTCCTGAAACTTGAAACTGTGACATGACGGACAGCAGGAACCAAGAGCCAATGACGTTACAACTTTGCAGGCATTTTCCAGTTTACTCTCCATAGTTATTTGACAAAACGCGTGCCAACACTGAGAAGCAGGAAAATGCTCAAAGTGCTGGTGAGTTCCCTGTCCTTCTTATCTTTATATAAGTCCTCATCGTGTCCAAGTTTGTTTTTCGTTTACTATTTAGGTCTAAATACAGTCAGCATGCTGTCTTGGGGATTATTTTAGCTAGCTACCAAGTCCATAATGTAATTCGATCTTGCGAGCACAGATTTGATGCTAGAAAATTCCTAACAAACAGTATTTTGTTTAAATGTTTTAATGTTTCCCAATTCATTTGCTTAATGTTGGTTTGTGTTTTCAGGGCGTATATGTAACCCATGTATGTTAATTATATGTTAATGGTAATGCTGGTCAACTCATTGGTCATTGGCATGAGATGCAACTGAACCTGCAACCCCCACTCCAGTCACCACCTTCCAAACTTCAGCAAAGCCTTTTGTAAATCGTAGAAAGGAATGAAAAATAGGGGATGTGTTTCAAACGAAGGTCAATTTGATAGGTCATCCGTCTTTTGCTTTTTCTCTCCGGCTGCCATTGATAGAGAAATATTCATTATTCATTCCTTTTTCCTTAAATTGCCTTATCTTTTCCCCTGACAAAGAAGGAAGGAGCGAGGTCCTCTTTTACATAGTGACAGGACCAAGAAAGTTTTAATTGGCTCAGCAACTCCAGTGATGTCGAATCACCCAGGGAACATGCTGGAACCACCCAAATGTGTTTTCCACGTTTCTCATTTTCCTCCTTCCCTCCTGAGCTTTAGCCCACTTCTTCTCCATGTCTGACTCCACAACGTGATTGATCCTGAAACTATAGTCACAGCTTGACAAAGCACTCAAGGGAATGTGTCTGGTAGAGAGAGAAATGGGGTTGCTTGAAGAGACTGTGATACAGCTAGAGGAGAGAGAGAGAGAGATACCTCATCTGGTGGTTTGGGGTTTTTAATCACTCCTAAATTACTTCTTCGATCCAAAGGCACAGTGGGCTGAAATAATTGCTCAGCGCTGTCCTTGATTGGGTCACAATAATTAGGAATTGAGGGAACTTTCCTGATTGCTCTAGATGGATGGCTTCTAAAGAGCAAGGTTTATCCTCAGTGTAAACTGGTATATTTTACAAATTGCAGGGAAAACTTGGGTAGATTCTTTTTTCAAAATCTCCTACCTGATCAATTTTAGACATTAATAGGTGCATTTGAATGGAACAGAGCTAACTTTACATCTTCTTACTCTCCTTGGGCAGTTAAAGCAATGAACAAGCGAAATTGAGGAAAAACAAACAAACCATAAAAAGGTATTAACATTTTACCTGTCAAAGGAAAATGCATCTACTATACCCAACACTCAGCATCATCGCTGTCATTCTTTAACAAAAAAATTAAAAAAAGCTTTATATCGTTTTATGTATTTTGGAGGCTTTATGCATTTGGGGAGCAGACTGTGTTATTTTTTTTGTTTAGCACTGGATCTGCATTTTTTTTTTTCATGTCAGCCATGTCATTTCCTATTTTCTTCTAACAGCATGCCACATAGTGTTTTATCTTGGCAGCAATTACAATATTTATTACTGAATGACATTTATCCATTTATAGTTACAAGTAATGTCCTTGAAACAACTTATCACTTACATTATAGCAGCTATTAACAGTCATTCTCTCATCAGCCCGCTTATCATGTTACTGAGAAACCAGAAAGCGCAAAAATCTCCGTCTTAAAGACTGTCCTGTGGCTGAAAACTTACAGGATCTCACAAAGTACCGAGACTCCATCCATAAATATTGACGTTTCCTTACCAAAAAAAAAAAAAAAAAAATTCACCATATAACCAAAAAAATAAATGATTCAAAAATCCTTAGATTCTATAGATTAGCTACTCTGTGAATGAGTGTAGAATGAATAATGCATTAGAATGGGTACATTAATATAAACCCATGCTCTTATAAAAAATAAAATAAATCAAAAGCTTATGACCAATCAGATTAGAAAATTCAGCAGCATTGCGGAATAACTTGGCTTTACACGTCATGTTTCATTGTGTTCCATAATGTGTAGTAGAACAACGAAATATTGACCAGTGCACCTGTAATTTATGGGAAAAGAACTAATTAAGCAATTAGCCACACTAAAGCAAACCATTATATCTTTAATCGCACTCAAAGCAGGTCACGCATGCACAAGCAGGTCAGGTCAAGGGCCAATTGCGGGGCGTAAGATAAATATTTTTTCCCTGATACTGAGTGTCAGACTCTTAAACGTAAGCCTTCCTTTGCTGTGTGTAGTTCAGGACTCACCCTGTTACTGCTGACTGACTTAACATGGCAGTCAATCAAGCAGGACTCAAGCAGCAAGGCCATACACATGACAAACAACAAAAAAAAGTGTAATGCGTCATGGCCGTGCTGGGTTTTGACCTTACCACAGTTGTGTGGCCACTTACTTGTCCAGAGGGCACAAGAATCGTATCGGAGACTCAGCATTAAACACAGTTGCTTGCCAGGTAATTACCTGCCATTTCCCAGAGGTTTTGGAGCTAGACTCCTGCCAGGACTGGACTTACTGAGTCATACTAGTTCAACAAAATTACAATCTCAAAAACCCGTGTATAGTATAAAGTATACTCTTATGTCCTCCCTATAATTTTCATAAACCATTAATATGTTGCAATGGTTACCATTGGGGCACTATTGAAGAAGTATTATACAATATTCCAATGGAAAGTTAAGTTAAATTAGTACTTTAATATGCATTAACAATCAAATTTTACTCACGAGAACAAATCAGTCAGTAAATAAAGGAAATAACCTTGAGCGAAAAACATTCAAATGTCATTATTATAAAGTTATGCAGAGAAAATCATTCTCCAATCCCTCGGTCACAAACAGCGCTACCCAGGCCTAAAGGTCACGGGAAGCAATGCTTAATGAATGTACGGCACTAACATACACCTCCATGGTCCATAATTACACTGCTCCAAATGAGGCACCTGCTGACGTTTCAACCTGAAAAACCCTCTTTATGACTCAAAGGGTCTCAGAGACATGCTGTTAGCCTGCCCTTTCTATGCTCTAGGTGGGCGTTTGGTGCTCACTGGGCATCACAGCTAGATGGCAATGGTTGTAATCAGTCTTTAGCTCGTTGTCTTTACCAAAGGAGCATCAATATGCGCAGAAATGGGGCTCAGGTGAGCAGCCTATGCATGACAGGTGAATACAAAACAATCTCTAGAATCTTCTCCTCTAGTCACAATGGTTAATGGATTTGCAAATTGGAAATGCTCCTAGCCCTAAATATGCCCTCCCACTTCCACATATTTGTATGACTTACACAAAGGGCAATTATAACGATGATATAATAATTACACGACTATGCCGTCTCCGAAGCTGGAACACAAATGCAGACTCGATCGCTGGTGGTCAAAATGATTCAAATCAGTGCTCAAATAACCATTTTCATGATTTAAAGTATGTGACGCTACAGTAATCCGAAGCTATTTACCACTGTTTAGTCTTGCATTTGCACTCTGATTTCTCACTACAGCACATGCTGAGTCCTTCTCTTCCTCTACCCCTCAAAGGGTATACAAATTATGCATAACTGAGCAAGCATCAGCAAAATAAATAAAGCAATTTAAAATGCGGGACATGGTTGTGTAATAGGTTTGGCAAACAGACATGGTGTGTGTATACATCACCAAATGGCCTGCCTTAAATACACAGAGAGAGAGAGAGAGAGAGAGAGAGAGAGACATAGCTGAGATAGCTCTATAGACACATGGTGTACACTTTATTTAAAAAAATAATCTATGAAGGATATATGAATATATTCATAACTATTCATCCTCTATGACCTATGACTGCATTGATATAATTATAATTGCCATGTGCTATAATTTCTATTCTAGTCCTGTCTCCTCCAATATCATTTCATTGGTTGTTTACCCTAATGTGTTCACCTGCTACGTGCTTCAATTTGATTAGTTTGTATAAGCCCTACAATTGCAACGGCTTGCCAAGACTATTCTGTAGTCCTGAGCATTATTTATTATTTGTTATTCTTTCTGGTTTCTGATTTATTCCAGTCATAAACTGAAAACTGCCATACATTTTTTTTTTAACATGTGAATTATATACTTTCATTTCTGACTATTGACATAAATACGGTGTTATGACCTCAATATTATACCTCAGAAAAGTTGTGAGCTTTGCTAAGCAGCAAAGTTTCATAAAATCAATGCCATTGCTTTTGTGAACATCGTGGATAATGCATCATGTTAACGTTGCATAATGCATGATAATGGTAGCTATAAAATGTAATCAAGTTTCATCAATAATCCTTTATACTGTATAATGCCTTATGAATGTTTTATAACATGATGTGAAAAGTCAGTTTATTATAGATATGACCTTCTTAGAAAGCATGACCAAATATTAACCTCGATGTGTTACTTTATCTTTGCCTTAAAAACTTTACCCATGCTCAGTGTATCCAACACCCTCTGGTGGCTCCCATGTGAATATCAGTTTGGCCATCCCATAATGCGGTAAATCGGTCCCTGGGGACGTCAGATGGTCCACGTGTACTGGGAAAACTGTAGACTACATGGACATGTATTCCTTATTCTCTCTCATGTTCTCTATTCACCTCCCTGTCTCTGTTCAAATGCTGTCTAGTGTTCATTTGTGCTGGTGTATTGCGTCATCTCCTCAAAAATTCAGACAAAGTCATCTACCATCTACTGCTATTAAAGCACCAGGGTCATGTCCGGTGCCCCTGTTGCCTCGCCCCTTTTGACGCCATTTGATTTGACTCCATCCACTCCAGTGACCTTTATCCTGCAAATTTCAACAGGCTCTCTAATGAGGCTGACAGGTAATTATGGAGAAAGGGCTGTGCCGTGGTCGGGTCGTGGCCAACAGTAATTAATATGCAGGTACGAGTCCTTTTTGACAGATCCAGGATCAGTGTCTTCTACAGAAATGCTGAGCAGGTATGAGGAAAAAAGCTGATTTCAGATCAGCCTGAAAAAAGGGGGCGTGATAAATTTATTAATATCTGTGAAGGGAACTTTGCAGCATGTGCCTTGATAAATACTCTTTTTAAAGGAAGTAATGATTGCTTGGAAGCATTTCATGAACTCTAATACTGCTTCATAACACTTATAAGTTTGGTGACGCTTTTTTATGGAGGCCTATGATATGATTGATTATTATTTATTTATTTATTTAAATCCGGGAACGCGCTTGCACTATCAACAGCAAATAATTGAAGGGTCATTAGAGACAACGCTTTGAAAGGTAAAACTGACATAAATATTGAAGTCCACCTCTAAATTATTTAACACACAATTTCCTGCCTGAGACACACATATAACTTTAGAGAATAATTAATACCATAGGCAATCCTGCTAGATTTTGCTAGATGTGCTATAGAATGGCATGTCTGGTTTATACATGGTGGCTGCTGACAGTATGATAAGAGACGAGATATTTTGACTCTATATGTCACTCACGAGCACCCACTGAGTCCTGACATCATTTTGGATTAAGTGAGTACATGTACAGATATAAGGATGACAGGGAAGGAAAGGATGAAGCATATAAACATTTATCCTAGAAGAAAATATGGCTTCTTTTTATTCTATGTCATGTGGAAAAATAAAATGTCCAACATGTGAAACAGAGATGTGGCATTGGGTGGAGGGCATAATGTAGCATGATATTCTCTTGATGTGGCTAAGCTAGAGGTCACCTTTCCATCAAAGTAGGGAAAGAGAGAGAGAGAGAGAGCAAATGATAGCTTATATCACATGCCTTCTCACTGTGCTCATGATGTGGTCTTCATCAGCTGCTTTTTCTCTATCTTCTAGTCATGTCGTCTTCCGTAACATCAACTTCACACGATACATTTGGGCTTATGTCAGTTTCAGGTAGCCTTATGATCACAGCCCTGAACTATAAAGTTGTTAGCAAATATTCTTCGAGTTGACATTTAGCAGTATAATGAAGCAGCAGGAAAGTAACCCAATCAAATTCCACTTAACAAAGTAGTCCTTAAGAGCGACAAACTCTCACGTTGGAGTTTAATTAACATTTACTATTAAGGAAGTCAATCACGTAGCAGCCATTAAGCAGAAACGAACAGCCAAGTGGCTGTTATTCCTTTGGGATTTGGCCTGATAGATATTCAACGGAGCTCAATTTAGCAGCCCTAGGGTTGGGCAAAAGAAGGTCTGAAAGTGCCGTTTTGATGGCAGTTGGAGGGGGAGAGGGAGGGTGTCTTTGTCTGATGAAATAGTAATCAAGCTCTGAGCCCGAGGGAGAGGTTTTAGAGATCGGGCCCAAATTTCAGACTTTTAGTAAAAGACTCTCTGATGACATAATCTCACCTTATTGTTATGGCAGTAAATGGACACTTTATTCGGTGTAAAAGACAAATTTGTCCCCAAATGCAACTTTTATGTTTGAAATTGCCCCAAAAGCTATAAGGGAAAAAAGAGAAAATGATATACATCATGAAGACATGGTGAAATCTATAGTGCACACTCCGGCATAAGTGAGTTTCCGTAACGACGGCTGGAGTAAACTATACCAAATTCAATTAGTGCTGCTTGTTTTGCTCCCTAGTTCTTGTTAGCCGTTTGTGCAACTCTGGGAGCGCCCGTTTAATTTGATTGATATATGGACAATAAAACGAGCGCTTTCTCCACTCTACGTGCCTCCACAAATCATGAAACTGTTTAAATGTGTCTCTAGCCCCTGGCAGGCAGCTGTAAGAAAATTTCCGGAGGCCAGGCTGCCGAGAGTGTTCATCACAGTAATGCCATGGAAAAGCGATACGAGGCGATGTGAGACGAGCGAGAGAGGAAGAGAGATGGATTTGAGTTGTACCAGAAGAGCAATAGAGCCAGACATACACGCACACATGTTCCCTGATGCAGACAGAGTCCCAGAGGAACGAGGGCAGCTAATATGAAGTATAATAAGCTTTGGAAAGCATTCATTAGATTTGTGCTAAATACGTCAGTGGTAAACTCCAGGACAGAGTGATGGTCCCTTTGGCAGCTCCGAAGTTCGAGGACCTAACTTGATATTGCGCCCGAAATTTTCATTTAAGCATTATTAATCTTCCTCAAGACACGTTATGGGAACATATTAATCTATGCAAAGAGATACAGCCAAACAAGGATGGAAACCATGCTGGAGAAAGCATGATGGACACTCGGAAGAACAGGAAATGAAGAAGATCCGACGTAATTGAGAGAGTGGATTTAAAGCAGCCGGCAATCCGCTCGCCAAAATCCATCAGAGATCCGCTCGGATTGCAGGAGAACATACCGATCATGCCTCCCGCGCAGACTTCTGAAAGCATTATAGACAAAGGCACATCCGAGAGAGTAGGAGAACAAACAAACAGTTTAGATGTAATTTCATATCTCCACCGCCCTGCTAATGAAAGAATAATGTGCTGCGGCATCAGGTTTCACCTCCAGCGCTGTACACAAAAGCGACGCGCGGGCTCACACTATTTGGAGGAACCCGACAAATAATTAATGTGAGCAACACTTGCAGCTTAATTCCCTTAGCAGGTCCAACGTTAAACTTTACTTCTTGTGTTGAACGAGAAATGTAAAGTCTTTCTTATTACACCACAGAACCGTTGAATTCCGATTGGCCAGAAGGTGGAACAAGCTACACAAAGATTTGTAAAGTGGACGCTAAATAAACACGGAGAGAAGAAGGATGCTCCAGGGCTGCCGCTTCGTAACGGTCAGATTATGAAGCTGTAACTATGCTTTCCACCGCTTCCATAGTTTCTCGGTACCATGCTACAAGTTACGAATTTTATCTTTAACTTCAAGAAAGAAAAAGAGAGGCTGGCATGGGGACCGAATGTTTATAGCGTAAGTGATAACATGGACGGATTTCCTACATTTGGTTGCAAGAAAGTATGTCTATTAATAACAAATGATCCATTTTGGGAAATTGCTGGAATGAAAACACTTCATGCCACTCTGACATTGATCAGCTTCCTGGAAAAACATGTCCTGAAATAAGGAAGAGGAAGAAAAAAATATATATACACTTTCAAAATTGATAATCGGTTCTCAAAAGAAGCCTCAACTACAATGCTGTACCTGCTTTATTTACACTATTACGACACACACTACCATGCTCTCCTGAGAATGGCGCATCACACAAATAACATCCGCGTACTAGCAGTTATACAATATGGACAAGAATAGAAAATTGTCCAGAGCTGCAGATGTGCTCCAGTGTACCACCTGTGTGCTCCATATGGTGATACATGACGCTTCCAATAGTGTTGCATAGCAAGCTCAAGACCAGACGAAAGCCATGGTTCTCAACCTTTCCCGCTCCATTCTCCTCTTTACCACATACATATTACTTACCCCTGGCAAGGTCAGCTGCAGAGCCGTGTAACTACTGAGCAAATATTGACCTTCTTTCAGCCTTCATCCGCTCAGAGGCTAGACAGTAGACACAGCCGTGCTATTTTCTAGGAAGGAAATATGAAGAAGCCGTAGATGGCTTCACTATGCAGCAGTTTACTTCATAACGGTAATAGTCAAAGGCCAGCTAGACAGTCATTGAGTGTACAGGAATTGAAGTGCATGCTCAGGTCAAAGCTATTTGATAACAGCTAGTTTTTCGTCATCACTATATCAGACATCTAGGGAATAGAAAGCCTATGTGGCTGATAACAGCCGTGGCCTTGTGCGTTGTGGAGCAGTGAACTACAGCCCAGAACTGAGTTCTTGTAGTGGATGTAAACGTATTATGATAGCTTCAGCTTGTTGGTCTGAAAAACAGCCATCTTCAGGAAGACCGTAACTCGGTAATCGGTTGTTATGAAAGAAAGAGAAAGAATCGTTATT
Organism: Notoglanidium macrostoma; assembly: GCA_030068235.1. Taxonomy (NCBI): domain Eukaryota; kingdom Metazoa; phylum Chordata; class Actinopteri; order Siluriformes; family Auchenoglanididae; genus Notoglanidium; species Notoglanidium macrostoma. The sequence goes on along the minus strand of JAQQZR010000013.1, from coordinate 7,702,523 downwards.
TCTTGAATTGATGAGATTTGAAGCGATGCGTTCGGGATAACGCTGTAAAGGAAAATGAGAGTGAAAGAGAGTGTGATAGAAGAGTTCTCGTCAGAACGGAAACGGTAACAGCGCCGATTTTTTACTTTGCCGGTTAAATGCGCGCGAATACGTAATAAAAAGAAAAGAAATTCTACACCCGGATATCTCCAGAGGAATCTCGAACATGTAACTACAATAAATACACCGCTGGGTAATTTAGCAGGCTGCATAGCTACGTGCTAAACAAAATTTTGATTTAATGTTGTTATATTTGAAGTTACTGGCAAAACAATACCGAGCAGAAGATCTTTTCTTTAAAAATGAGTTTCGTTTGCTAACCTGCGAGCTAACTGCCTTCTAAACCAGGAGAAAATTAGCATTATTTTGTCACAGGTAGGGTTTCCCTAGACATCATCTAATATTAGCAGGCAAGATTTTCTTCCTCAAACATCAGCTGAGTTGTTAGCTAACTGCCTGCTAAACCACTAGCTAACTGCTAGAAAATTAGCCAAAACTTGTCACAGGTAGACTCGACAATTAAACTATAACACCCATAATTTTGTTCTTCAAGCATTAGCTTAACGGTAAGCACCTAAAAAACTAGCTTTTATTTGGTACGGACAGACGCTGAACTGAATCTTGAATTTTTATTGTTAAATTCTAAGTGATTTACTTAATGGTAGGCAAATCTCAAACTGGTAAAACATTCAAGAATTCGTTCTTTAAAAATGAGCATACTCATCGAACCTGGTAGCTAACAGCTAGCAGCAAAACTAGGCTTTATTTGTACCTTTATTTAATCCTGTGGCTAAAAGGCAGTTTGTCACCATCATCCAGGCTAGTTATATAACAGGAATGACCATTAAAGACAGGTTTAAAAATGCTCGAGTTTGTTTTCTAAACCACCTGCGTTTAGGCACGCATGAAATAAGCCAGAAAGCCAGAAATGTTCTAGATTGTTCTCTCCATCTTGCAGCACAGTCAGGCAGACTGTGGGAATGAATGGTAGATTTTGCAGTTACATATAGCCGGTAATCTACTCCGTGCTCTCCAACTGAGCATGTGAAGCTCATGGAACAGCAAGAAAAATCCTCTGCACCTGTCTCCAGCTACAGTCCACACCAAGGCAAGTTGCTGTGCCAACAAGAGAGTGAGCCCAGGCAGATATTCCCACTAGGTACCATCTGTAAACACTTCAATTTTTACACAAAGGAACAAAGGAAGGCATGAGAATAAATGAATAAATACAATTACACTTTTAATCACAAGTGGGGTGTTTTTTTTGGCGCATTTTAATTCTAGTCCGTTTCAGCGGCGTTTTATTTAAATTACACGTTTAAATGTTTGCTTAACCACTTAATGAATGTTGACCGGTTTGCCCCGAGCCCGAAGGTCATCAGCTGACCCATCTGCCCTGCAGACGACGACATAATTCTTTTTCTTATTTGCTCGTTTGTGTTGTGATGTACCCAATGCGTTCACGCTGAATCATCCCACTGAGACTAAATGCTTTCCTAAATGGCAACAGCCAGTGGGACAAAGACACAGCTCACCAGCTGAGCCATGCGCATAAGAGAATGCAGCAACAAAAAGCACCAACGTGAACTCAAATACATCTCCGACAGCTTTCTATCCTCTCGAAACTCCCAATACAAAACAAACCAGGGCATGAATATTCAACGGCAAAAAACAGAAAGGGTTTTTTGATTTTATTTTATTTTTTTTTAAACCTCCCTACACCCATGCATAATCTAATAGGTTTGTTTATTAATGTGTGAGGCTTCCAGTAGCAGCAGGAATCAGTGTGCAGCCCCGCATAGCACCACTTTAATATCAACCCTAATTAATAATTAACACTGAGCTTGCATCAGCCTTACTCTCAGTCACTCTTACGCTCTGGAAGCTGAAGTCTCCTGAGCTGTCAAGGCGGCTCATCTTTCAATACAGGAAGGAGAAAAAAAAGACAAGACAAAAGGTCTGTCTTTGCAGAAGCGTCTGCTGTCTCAGAGGAAATCATGAAATCAACAATTTCTCACTGAACAAGTCGGGCTGGGTGCAAATACGCTTAATAGATACAAGGGAAATCAGAACATATGAGTCAGGGGTCGAGTTCTGTACATTTCTGTTGACTTGTTCCAACCAATCAGATCTTTCCATACTTCATATTTCTGTCACATTCATAAGGTTATGTAACATACACAATACTTAATTATACATAATTACATGTGCTCCTGACAAACTCTAAAGGATGAGTGCATATGCCTACATAATGCACTCTAAGGCAGGTTTTGGCTGTATCTGAATTGCAAGCCTGTCTTATAGTGCATTATAATGCTTTTATGAACGTATGCGCCTATAATGCTCTATAAAGTGTTTGTATAAATGTTATAAATACATGCATGCATGCATGACATCGCCTTTTCTTAGCATGAGCGATGCTGCCAAGCTGCATTTTATAATGCAGACCATTTAATCAAATAACTAATCAATTACATAATGGCATACGCATTTAATTATTTATGCGCATATATTAATTCATTATGCAAAGATATTTTTTCCCCGAGATATCAGTGCATGTCGAAGCGCTTCATTTCTCTTGACCTGACAATTCTAATTCTACTTAATTACAGAATCTCATGGTGTACTTTACCCAATAATAGTTATGTTTAATGTTCACGGAAGCAAGCAAGTTCCTGATATCGCTTATAACAGTTGTTGTTCCCTTGCCAGCCTCTCTTTTTTTCTCTCTAAGACGAAAAATGTAGCACCAATGCGAACCGACGGTTACTCAGCACGGAGACTGGAGACTCTTTCCATAAAGTACGTATTGCATTATTACATGATGTACTTCATTATTTATGTATTTCATGAATATCCTCTGATTCTAATATTCTTCATAAGCCGTCTGATTTCTAGATTTTTGTGACAGTAGAAAACATGGCTTTTTAGCTTTAGCTTTCCTGTGACATCCGTTGCTTTTAGAGGCCTTAGGTTCTGTGCTTTGAATGCTAATTCCATCATGGCTTTTAGGAGGAAAAAAAACCCTCTCCCCCTTGCGCCTTTGCTATTGATTAACTATCTGAACTATTCAGGTCTGTGCGTAATCTATATGGAACCAATCCGTTTTCTGCGCATCAGACCGACTCCCTGACTAAAAGAGGTAGTAATTTGAGATATGGTGATTTTGCAGCAAATTCTGCCACATAGCCTGGGAGGATGATGATGAGGAAGTGATGAATCCTTGACACTGCTATAATTATCATTTGATAAAGCTTGGAAATGCAGCAGAAGGCATTGGCAAACACGGCTTGAGTAATGATTCAGTCTATTTCAATATGCCACCCCGTCTTTCACACATCACTCACACTGCCTATTGATGGAGCAGGCCATTATAATATTTTCATAGCAGATTGTGTGTGTGGGGGGGTATTTGAATGACTGTGTGTATGTGTGTGACATCAGTCAGAGAAATGTACCTTCAAGCAGAAAGCCAGGGCGGAAAGACTAATGTGTTACTCGGGAAATATTAATCAGCTTGCTACTTCCTTGATGACCAAGACACGGCGCAGATGTTTCTGCTTGGAGTTTCTGCATATGAACACTATACACTTCATTCAAACGGTTCTTTCTCTTTCATGCTTGTTTGAGTGGGTAATCTCACCTGGATACTGTGATCTGCAGTCACCCAGAAGGCGGAGTTTTAGTGATGTAACACTTTCTGGTTTGGGACATGCCCACTTCGGTTCGAAATCCAATTACGGCAACAGATATTTGGAGCACTAGATACAGAAAGCGGCTTTGTTTGACAACCCATGTTTTAGTCATGGTTTCTTCATCATGTGGTCTCGGGGAGTTTTGCTTTCCCGCGGTCGCGTCTGGTTTGTTAAAAGTGCTACACAAATAAAACCGAATTGAACTGAATTGTGGTGCAACTTTAATCTGACTTTTGTTTATTACGTAATTGACTTATTAAATATTAAATATAGCTATTTGCTCATTGATCACTACTTCCATCAGCGCTCCATCTGTTTCTCGCCCTGCTGCCTTTGAGAGTTGCTACGGCGCAGTTTCTCTTAAGGGATCGATAACGTGTTCACCAGAAACCACCAGCTGCAGAGCGGAAACGCACAAAGCGCCATCGCTGCCTTGCTTCGATCCCTGTACAGACTGCACAACTGCTATCTCGCTCCTCAGGAAAACATTAGACAGCATTTCCTCTGGGGAGGAAGAACATGGCAGTAAGTCAGTGGTGATGGAGTGGGATGTTGAGGAGGGGCGGGAGGGTGCCCGGAATGCTCGAACTGTGAGAACAAGACGGCAGGTGATTTCAGTCTCTGATACACGGCAAGGCTAATTTCTGCATGCTAATTATATCCTCACATATTGGCCAAGGCTAGTCATTGGTCCCCTGGGGGAGAGTGACCTGAACTCTCGTATCGCTGATGCTACACAAGGGCCGCTCAGTACCACGGCTCATTATCAGTCCTCACGGGAGCTGGGATATCTTGGGGACAGAGAGAGGGAGAGAAAACATAATGAGCAATTTTCAGAACTTGACTGTGGCACTGTCTGCTAGGGTAGCCTAATCAACAGTAACTGTGATTTCACTGGCTGTAGCTCTAAGAGTCATTATATCACAACTTATGAATGCATGAACTGTCAAAATGCGTTTTAGGAGTCTGGAAGCCTCAAAGGGTCTATATTAAGGGCTTTCAAATAGGATTAGAAATAGAATGTTCATACTGAAATATTTGTGACATGCTTAGCTGTTCTGCATTGTTAAGCAATTAACATTAAGCGAATAAGCGACTGTGTACTGTCCTGACATAATGGGAATCTTACTGACTCCATTACAATGGGATTCAATAGGAGCACAACATCTCAACGGTTTTTGAATAGCCATAACAGTTAGAGTTTTCTGTCAATAGTTGCTTGCAGTTTTCCCATTGACCATTTCCCAATTTCACATCGATACAAAAAAATCCAAAAGAGAAGTAGAAGACAGAAAACGCAACGTTCCAGACATCAGTGCAGCAGAGATACGGCAAAGACAAAGCTAGTCTACAAGATGGCATTGATCGGCATATTAGCATGAAGGTTGAAGCTTTCGAAGCTGATCTGTCTGAGCCAAGTGTACAGACGAGGACGTGCGAGAGCAGGGCAGACTGCTAGCGCTGCTACTCTCTTTAAGCAGAGATAAATTCCTATTGGCGCCACGAGAAGCAGCTAGTCGAACCACATTGTGGCTAAGGCTTTCTGCAGTTAACCAAAGTGATGAAAAATGTTTCAACTGAAAACGTTTCAGTACAAAATTAACCCAAGATCACATCCTAATCAGGAAAGATATGCAAATCATTCATAGTTGATTTTTGCTTTAGGATCCTTAGCTAGCCCTTGAGGAAAATCTTCTTGTTAGAAAGATTTTTTTTTTTTTTTTAGCCATTAAACAAACTTTATTTACAGGCAAAATACTGGTCAAGTCCCTAGGAAATTGCTTGCCCCCCTAGCTTAGCCAGCTGTATACAGTATGTGCATTGGACCCCGTTTACACTTGGTATTAAAATGAGTCTTGGAAGATCTGATCACAACTGGATAGGGCTAAATGCAAGTGTCATTCAAGACGCATTCGCTCAAACCGCTTGCGGAGGTGGTCTGGGACGCATTTAACCACATACCTTCTGTAGTGTAAACGCTAACACACACCGATGCGTCCGTAACAGGAAAATACATCATTAATGCTGGACGCGGTGGTTGCTTTGGTAACAGCACGGCATGCTATGTATGTTATAGGTATGTTACAGGTTTAACCATTTCTGACCTGAATGCCCAAGACGCATTTTAAACCCAAGTGTGCACAAGGACTTATAGCTTGGATGGTTGTTTCATTATATTTATTTGTTATATTTATTAGTAGGATATTTATTAGTTGAGTTAGAATAGCTGCAGCATTGCCAACATTGCGGTTATGCACAAAGTGATGCCCAAGGAATCAATCAGTGAAATAAGACAGCAGAAGCACAAACAGGCAAATAAAAGCCTCAACTAAGAGATGAGCGAAGGCAGAGCGGCAGTGACTCGAAGGTGAATACAAAGAAATAATATTTACAGAAAACGATACAGAAAGATGCAGATGGAGAAGGTGCTGCAGGAGAGGATAGAGGATAACTGTCATGTGGGAAGACCTCCAGAGGCGCAGCTTTGATGGAAGGTTCAGGAAACATCGTGGCCCTGAACCACGGAGCATGCTCGGTTCTGAGACTCTGCACCACACACGAATACCTGAAGGATGGTTGCTATGGGCAACCAAGGTAAAGGGGCGTGTGTGTGTGCGCACATGTAGGTGGATATGTACAGTTTGGATAGAGGTAAAGGCATGTGTGTGTGTGTGTGTGTGTACGTACTGCGGCCACTGACATCAACAGAACATGTACAGTTCACACACAGCATAGCAATGAGGCTCGACTACATGAATAAATCATGTTACCTCTCTGCCTCACATACACACATGTGCACGTGTACATGTCTATCATTTAGTCAAGGACATGAAACATCTTAGACATGTAATTACTGGTGCTGTCTCAATAATTAATATAGCCTAATGTGTGAAGTGACACAAACCACCTCCTGTTCCATTCACCATGTTTAGACACCGAGCGTCGACAAACACAAGAGACCCTAATAATATCTGCTGAAAACAGATCGCACTCTTTTTTTAAAAAGAAAAAAGGGAACACAGAGACGTGCTCATGTACAATTCTGCAAGGTTTTCTGCCTGTCTGTGGCGTCTACGAAATCAAGACAGGTCTTCCTTTCTTTTGGGGTTGCTTTATGTCTGACTCTCCTTTCAGTCTTGATTAGGGTTGGGAACCAAATTAGAACCGAATACAAAATTCCTAGTGCCAGGTACTCATTAATAAAAAAATAAAAACAACAAAAAAAAAACGTATTATTGATTGATGAAAGTATTGAAGGATGATATTTTTGATATCTAAACATTTGAGCTCTGTTTTTATTTTTATTTTTTTACCTGTTTTATTGAAACGGGGAAAAATAAGTACTGGAATTGATAAGCAAAATGGGAAACAATAAAATTCAAGCATAGGTTTGAAAAGGCCGTATGTTATGTGACGACATAAACCTTATCAGAACTTGCATTGTACCGCATTATAACATTAGGGTCTACAACGATATAATAATATAATGTGTTATGTACCCTGATGTTATGAAGTCATATACTCATGCTTAATATAGTGTTTTGCAGTGTAACTCTGAACAATACAGGCTTATGTCTACCATTAGAAGGTATTATGTATGCTGTATGTATTAATTATACAGTATATTATTAATATATGATTCACAGGGAAAGTTACAACATATTATTAGTCTGTTGAACTTTGGAAAGCAAATGTATTCGGCAGCTTGGTAGTGACAAAGAAAATAAGTTCTTTCAACGCGTCTCTCAACTATTTACCCAGGAGCTTTTTTTTTTTTAATTATTTATTTATAGCAGTCTGATTTTTTCCAACCAAATTTTGCTGAGATTTGTTTGTCAGTAGGAGGTATGACATTTTCAAAAGTTAACCCACCACATTTTGATTTCTGAAAGTAATCCCGGCAGTTAGTGAAACGGGATCCCAACAGATTTCCACGTCACTGACTTTGACCCTTTATCAATATTGGTTTCGATCTGGCTATTTGCTCAAGCATTTCAGAGATTTCGTACAAGCCGGTATCCACAACCCTTTTGGGGAAAAAACGGTCTCTGGCACTCTCAAATGAGGGACGATTCAGATCAGTGGCTTTAATCATGACCGAACGAGCTTTATTTCTGATCCATTGTGCATGCTGGGAGACAAATGGATTGGAATTATATCATCGGTGACCGATGAGAAACGTCCTCTGCTTCTCTCGTTCTCTTTTTTTCTATATACATGGAATTTGGTCATACTCATACCGAGTGCCTATTTAACTAACGTGTCCACTGGCTGCTGGAAATGCCGGTCAGAAAACGCAGAAAATTCTTGAACTCACTTTATAGAAAGGTCCTAGTGCTGTTATCATGAAACATCTTGGAATGCTGTTTGAACAATCAAATTAGTGGCGCTTTTGCAAATGTTTCATTTGAATAATTTACAAAATGTGGCTAAAAGTATCTATTTAGATGGGGTTTTTTATGTAGCACTGTTGTTTGGCCGGCAAACTGTTGGCAAATCTAAATCGCACTGTAGAAATGTCTTTAATTTCCGGTATATATTATATTTTAGTCGAATTGCCCCATTCATGCAGAAATGGACAGGCTTGGAAAGTGGCATAAAAGGCCACATTTATACTATACTCAGAAATAGAATTGGCATGTAGAGAGCCATTGTAGGGATGCTATATTGGACAGCTGACAGTTCATCGACATAGTTCTCCAATATTTAGACACAAATGACGCCAATGGTAGTGTGACTCACCGCGAAAAAGTCGACAGAATAATGCAGAATAGAGCGCGGTGATTTGGGTTTTTCCGCCGTCTTTGAACTTTGATGAGCAGTAAAAAATAACAAGGATTCTACAGAATAGAGAACGCGGAGACTAATTTGGCACTGCCAATCAAAAGCCACTGGCTGAGGATGCGACAAGCGGGCTGTTCAATGGCGGATAATGAATCGTAGTACACACATCTGCACAGAGTGAGCAGAATTGCGGCTCAGGGACTCGTGACCACGCACGCACCCTGCATCCATCAACTAGAGAGCTGTCTATTAATCACCAGCAATAACCAGACTGCTCTCTCATAGGATTTGGAGAGGGTCATATACAGCCCTTGTTCGTACTCATATCGCTCTTACGCACACGTTTAAAGCGATCACATTTTGCCAATCAGATCAGAGCCCATCATTTGAACAGCATCAGAGATGCTTAAAAACTGAGAGTCCACCTGAATACTGAATTAAAAATGGAGAGATTATTACTATGTGAATTCCAGTCTGTCTTAAAAGGAAGAATTCAAAAAGCCCTTTCCACTTATCCTGCGGGCTAGTAAAGAGGACCGACGGATCCCATCAGAGACTCTGGTTCGAAACAGAGATAAACAGAGTCAAAGCCTGCAGGCTCTCGCTATGCTAACGTGCGAGATTAAAGCAATTCCATATTGAAAAGCGCCAAGCCATTTCCTCACGTTTTGTTTGTTGCCAACAAAACTATTCAGACTGAATCAATTTAGACCCGTCCAACTGACTTCGCGGCATTAATAGGAGAGGCACAATTAAATATTTACTGCATTACTGACCGTGGAGATTTAAGAAAGAAGGCAATTTATTTTCAGACCTCGGAATAAGGCTTCTCAAAACAGTGCAAAGTCGGCAAAGTTTCAGCTGTTGACACAGTAGCGGAGGATGATGAAATATTGGCCTGGCCTAGGTACAGTACAGAAATGACATCGGATATCTATGCAGAAATAAGTCTTTAAATAAATAAATAATAAAGAAAACACGGAATGTTTCGGTAGAAAGGAGGAGAGACTAGACGCTTTTTTTCACCTTCCTCAAGGATCATAATCGCACTTTTCCACCACTTCTGCATCTGTATCGGCTGACTGTCTCAAATCCATGGAGGGTTATGCCAAACATTTCCATGTTAATTATGTAAATTTAAACAGCTTAGCAATTTGAGATGCAAGGGAGCTGCAATCCAATTATATGAACCAGCAGAGGAAGAAAAAGAAAGCAGAGATGGTAAAAGGAACATTGCTATTTAAAGGGAGAAAGAGGACCGTCTATTGGATTTAGGCTGCTGTTTCAGTACATCAAGAATCTCAGTCCACTGCTCAGTGCTTAAACTCAAACCTCTTAGGATCAGTTTCTCTAGGTCAAAATATGAGTGTCTATTTACTGGTGAGGGAATAAAAGGTAGAAACTATACATTCTCATCCTTTGGAGAAATGATGCTTCGGTGCTAGGCTTATAAATTTTGACCAAGTTCCCTGGCGAATGCTAGGCATTATAAATTTAATTCACGGATGAGCGCTAAGGGATGCCAAGAGCCAATAACATCAATACAGACTGGGCTGCAGGCAATTGACTGCAATGTGTGTGCCTGTTTGGCAGACACAGATGCTTGATTGATACAGATTATGGCTAAAAGCTGTGCTAAGCGAGAGGATGAAATGAGCGAGCGAGAAATGGCGATATGGATGAGAGCAGTACCAGAAGGTGGCAAGAGAACGTTTAAAAAAAAGTATAGTGAGAAACATTAAAGCATGTGGCGAGGACTGCAGCATACCACAGACTATTAAAAAAAAGAAAGAAAAAAAAACAGGAAATTAGCAGGAAGGCTAGAAAGCGTTCTTTGCAAGCTTAACTTCTTCTAGGCTCTATTTAAAGGCACGGAATTCTAAGCCACAGAAGAAGGTTGACGGCGCACCAGGCATGAAGCCTAAATTGGCATCTCCGGAAGTGTGCAAGCATGAGCAAAGCAATCCCTTTCAAGACAACCGATCATGTCTTTAGTGCAGGTGTCACGGAACTGGCCAAGGTCCAATTCAATTCAATTTTATTTGCATAGCGTTCTCAGCAGTAGACATTGCAGCGAAGCAGCTTTACAGAAATCTGGATGTAGATTTATATCCGTAATGAGCAAGCAACTGGCAACTGTGACTCCCTGGGAGGACACGTGGAAGACACCTTGAGAGCAACCAGACTCAGATAGTGGTGATATATTATTCTCTTTCACAACTACATATTAATAATCATGAAAAGTATAAAGTGTGCTTCAGAATGAACAGGAGTTCTGGGATGTATAGAGTAAAGTCTTTATTATTATAGATATCTTTGGTACATGTCTACAGTATCCAGGTGAGATTATCCACTGAAGCAAAGGTGGGCGTAAACTATTTTGGGATCTTCGTATAATCTTTCAAGGCCACTATTAATATTTATTCATATGGCAAATGCTTTTTTATCTTTTATCCAACGAGACGTACAATTGAGCTTGCTCAAGGGCCCAACAGTAAACGCACGACAGTACCAGGATTTAAATTCACAACCTTCTAATTATACCTCTAACCAATGATCCAGCAATTCCCAGTTTTTCCTTATTTTAAAGTAACTACTATAACCTCAGTCCTCTGAAAATGGCAGTGGTGTATCTGAATGACTACATACCAGTGGCTCGCTCTCCAGTAATCACAAAATGTTTTGGGATAATGGTTATGGCCAACATGCCCAACACACTAGACCCCCAGGAGTTTGCTTATATCCCTAACAGTTCCGTAGAGGAGATCCAGGCTGCCATCTAAACAGCCCTATTCCACTTGAAGAATATATATTTACTCAGCATTTATCAAAATTCTCTCCTCCAAACTGACACACAAACAACACAACCATGGCTGGTACTTTATCGTCTTCAACGGGATATTGGACGTTCTCAAAATCTGGTCCAGGTGGTTGTGTTAGGGAAGGTCTCTTCTGACAAACTGATCCTGAAAACCTGGGACCCTTCAAGGACTTATTCCATGTTATAGACACATTTCATATGAATCCATATATATTTTATTGGTTTGACAGAGCTGACAGGTCTTAACCTTTAACGTGCTGGAAGGTTAACAAACAAAAGTCGACTAAAGGACTATACGTCAGTGATTCTGAACACTTGAATCAGCGATCATGAACACTGGAACCACTCAAGGACTCGTCCTTAGTCCCCTGCTCTAGGCACTCTACACATGACTGCGTCATCAAATTTGATCACAAAAGATCATGAGATAGATCAGAGACAGGTCAGAGGTGATAGATCCACCGGTGTGCTGGAAGCATAACAAACCTAAGTGAGGTTAATTGACCAAAGGACAATAAATCAATGCCTGTGAGGTAATAAGGGTAAACAACTCCAAGTTGCTGGCCACAGCAATGGCTATACTTCCTTAAAGAAAGGCTATTTTGACTGCCAGACAGATTTCTTAGCAGTTTACACAGGTTTACCATTGAACTTTATGAGAAATGCATTGGCCAGTCAAGCCAAACATCATCATGCCTGGATATTTACAACAAAAAGACTCAACCCATCCTCGACATAGCCTGTTCACAATAGGTATCCGAGATCAAGGATAACCAGGTTATCAATTTTCACCCGCAGACTGAGAACAACTCTAAGCCAACACCGCTCATACTTGCAACACCCACCGTCTACCCATCACAACATAGTGATCTCTACATGAAATCTTTAATAAGATGCTTAGCAGCCTCCTACATCTAACAAATGCCTTCCACTTTCTAATATAGATTGCACTGTAATAACAGCTTGCAATATAATAGCGTCGATCACTACAATTGCACTTTGTAGGATCGGTTCGTAATGTGTATTTATCTCTACATGCCCAGTGAAAATATGGTATTTTTTAACAACTAAAGGTCTTTGTGCTTACGGATCTGTAGCTTTTATTGAACACTCTCTTTTACTGAAAACAAAATGTTTCTTGTGAATCTTCTAGCTTTCTAAAGGAGGGAAAAAAAACCGAACTTGGCCTAAAACACTGCTTGAGTGGGCTGCCTACTGAGCTTAATAATACCATAATTATAGACTGCTTTATCCACAGTGGCATTGAGTGGGTCTTAATTTCAGTGATGCTAATTTAAAAAAAAGCGGTTAAAAACAGTAACAACCCGGCTAATGACAAGGGACTTGCTAGAGACCTCCCTTGAGAGCTTAAGTGTTACACCTGATCCTAGTGACTGAAAGAGATTCTGAACCTTCCTGCTTCCATCTCTGCGGGGAAAGCTAGAATTCTCAGCACTAATTGAGTGACCCTTGCAGTTGAGAGTCAGAATTCACTCAAGGCTCAATATTAGGTCCATTTCAGTTGTGCTGGTTTAAGGCTGTGTATTTTGGGCACTGACGTACAAAGATTTGGATACTGCCTGGGTACTGCGTGCCACTTCCTTGACATTTATTAGTGCTGATATTGCTCAATTCTGGAAAAGATGCCGT
>JAQQZR010000013.1:7673551-7687433 GCA_030068235.1 Notoglanidium macrostoma | reverse complement strand
CGAAAGGACACGAGAGAGGAAAAGAGAAAGAAGATGGCAGTGCTACGGACGTGACCAGTGTTTTTGTGTGTGTGTGTGTGTGTGTGTATGGGTTTGTTGCTCCGTGCTCCTCAGCCTCGCTCTCAGACTGAAAGATAGAGCAATGCAGACAGAGAGAGAGAGAGAGAGAGAGCGAGAGAGAGAGAAGGTGGGAGGGAGAGAAACTGAGAAGGAGGCAGAGAGGAGGGGGTGACTGGCATGTAGACTTGCTTACACACATCCACAGTCCGACACACAAATTCACACAAAAACCACAGATTAAAAAAACAAAACAAAACTAGACGATGCAAAACCCCTGATTCCTTCAGTAGTAATGCTGAATGGTCTTCCACATTCCTAGCCCTTGAAAAACGCCGTTGATAAAACACAAGATGCGCAGATTGAGGCACACATTGTCACTTTTTCCCTCCTGCTTGCCAACTGTCACACACACACTTATTTGCACATGACTGATTCCTTGACAAAATAAATAATTTATCTCGGTCTCCAAGTAATGAGCAACTTTGTCCCCCCTCATCAGTGCAAGTGCCTATATTTAGACTGCTTTTTTTTTTTTTTTATCTCCTTTTATTTTCTCTCCACGACTTTTCTTTCATCCTTCTCAGAGTATTAAGCATTTTTTTCAGGGCACAGATCTTTTATCTGTTAAATTCTCTTTCCTTTTTGATGTTGTGTCTTTCTTTCATATTAGGCAGGAAAATTAACAGGCGGTGTGAAAGGGAAAAATAGAACTGGGAGATTAGGGGTTGTAGGGTATGGCGAATCGGAGAGAGGATCTCTAACACTTTTCGAAGGTTTACATTAACTGTCTGCTTTATAAGGAACATGCGGACACGTGTGTATGGTAATATCCAATCAGCTAGTCATGTGGGGGCTTTGGAATGCATAAAACCATACAAATACTGGTCAAGAGCGTCAGATAATGCTCGCATCAAATAAAAAATGTGATTTCAGTTTGACCATGGTTCTCTAGACTTTTCTGGTGAGAAAAATCAAAAAACCATCGATTGAGTGGCAGATCATCAGGCGGAGGTTAGAGAGGTCAAAGGAACATGGTCAGACTAGTTTGAGCTGACAGGAAGGCAACGGTAACACAGATAACCACCCTGTGCAAGCATGCTGAGCGGAAAAGCATTTCAAAATCCACACCACGTCAAAGCTTAACATGTATGGGCTGAAACGGCAGATGGCGACATGGAGGGTTAATCTTGTCCGCCAAGAACAGGAATCTGAGGCTACATTGGGTTCAAGATATGCCCTTTCAACCATCTAAAAATCATTGTGGGCTATTGGGCTGGACAGATTTGATCAATGAGAAAACATAATGAAGAAAATTTTGTAATTAACATTTACTGGGTTTGTGAATGCATAGAAATCTGCCGTCGGTCCACAGACGGGCTGTATCCAGAGACAGCTAATTGCTAGGAGAATTGCAAGGTACAGAGACAAATGAAAGTGGCAAAGGCATTGCAGCTACATCTGTGCTGTAGCATCAGGTATGAAACTCGCCGAAGGGAGCCAGACATTACCAGGCTGCCATGTGGAGAGTGAGTTTGTATCTTCTCTCTTCTCTGATGTCTTAACCAAGAATGATGATAATGCTTTGCCCAACAGGAAAGCCAGTGGTGGGGATTAAATCCCAAATTAATCACAATGCCAGTCTTGATGTCCCAACAATAAGATGCTTTCCTAGCTTGAGGAAGGGACTCTTTAATCCCTGGATGGTTTGAATCAATTACACTCCCTCCCCTCGCCTTTTTTGCAGCTTTTTCATTAGCAAAGAAAAAACGTATAGAACATAAATACACCGAGAGCAAGTGGTAAGTGTATCACTCACTTCAGACATTCACCGTGAGTCATCTATTCATCGACATTGCAAACAAGTAAATCCTAGGCAGAATAAAAAAAAAAAAAAAGAAAAACCTTCATGCTAATGATGTACATTATACATTGCACATTCTACAATGTGCTTTTATAGACCAGACACCATAAATATCCCAGCCCCAGTTTTCCACTGGTCCGATAAACCAACGTTTGCAAATTCCCGTGTTGATGTACAGCTAGGTGAAGTCGTCCTTTCCCCTTCAGTGAACTGGCATTTCCATTGGGAGAACATTGCTGTTCCATGTTGGGCTCCTACTTTCAGGTTTGCAGGTATCTCCCATAATGCCATAGTAAGGATTCAAACATTATAAATGCCATGGATACCTCGTGTTGCATCACTGTATCTACCCGTCCGTCGTCCATCAACTCGGCTGCTAAGCTACCTCTCCCAACTATCTGCAGCAGACGTGCCACAGGACAAGCGGATGAGAGAAAGCCTTTCCCAGGAGCGCTGGGAAATAGGTCAGCAATTTATATTGCGCTACAAGCCATGATTGAGTGTCGTCAATTTAAACAAAGTCACAAAACACACAAGTAAACTGATTCCAGCCTCCTAATGGCCACGTTTCTGATACAGTAAATAACAAATGATCAGCAAGAAGTCATTCATTAAGCAGGGTGAGTTGCGCAGGGGCTGCATGGTCCACAACATTCAGGCCCGCTTGGGGCTTTGGGATGGGTTGAAAATATTTCAATTTGGGCAACTAATAGGACGCAGTGCATGCGTGGGCATGAAACATATATTTTTATGGCCTCACCAGAAATGATTCTTTCATAATGCTGTATAACTATATATTCCCATAATGCGTCTCATAACGTGATTTGGTAATTTTGCGCAAAACATATATTTAATGGTGGAATGTTGAAGTAACAACAAATCGGAATTTAACGCTGTATCAACACAAGCTAGTTAGCAAGAAAGCTAGTTTGGATTCTCAAGCTAGCTTTATACTTTATTCGAAAGTTGTAAAGTGTTTAGTCTAGCCAATAGCACAGACTGCACCAGCTATTCCAACAGTTCTAGCATTAGATGCTAGCTCTACTGGATATGTATTTGGGAGAAAAATGGTTCTTGGTTCTGGATCAGTTCCAGCTGAAATTATGCATTATCGATTTATTTACAGGACTAAATGCACTGGCTTGCTGCAGCAGTACCATCTTACAGGGCTAAATTACCTACACAATATAATCTCTCAAAGTGTACTCTGTCTGTTTTCTGATTTGACGATTTAATAATATTTAATGTAGTGGTGGCTCAGCAGCTAAGGTTCTAAGATAGTGATCCAAAGATTTTAAGGTCAAAAGTATTCCCCTGATTAAAGCCCTTACATTCAAACTGCTGAGCTGTATTTGCATGGTATCCAGTCTCAACTGTAAGGATAAATATGCCTTCCAAATGAATAACCTGCGCCACCAAATAATACATTTTATATTGCTATTATTTTTGCTATTCCAGCACATTGTGATGGCACAGTGGTTCCTTGGCAAGCTAAGCATTCTACGTCTGTGAACAGATGTGAACACAATGGTATGTGGCGATAAATTAATATACAGATTAGCGGCACTAACTCCCCGTGTAATGATCATGTCTTTGGGAATTTCTTGAAATGGCCTCAGTGACTATAGACATAGCAGTCCCATTTTCACTGCTTTTTAAATAATGCCACCAATTGGGAATAAGCTTACTTCTGAGGTTTGCTTCAGAAAATCAATTCAGTTGAATAGCAAGGCAGGCTTGGCGTAATCTTGTCTTTGGCTCTATAGGAGGATTAAAAAAAGGTGGCATGTTTTGACAAGTATGTTTGCTGCTGTCAACAAAGCCATCAGGAGAGCGGAAAAAAGCTACAAGTATGCAAAATACGTATAAAAAAAAAAAAATGTAGAGAGAGTGAACATGTTCTATTTTTAGTGATGAAGAGTTTCGCAAAGTTAAGCCAGGCTTTAATATATCTCTTGCCTTGGGAGACACGAGGAGGATTTACTTAGGGGAAACATGGATAAAAGAAGTGATGCACAAGGACAGGGCAATATTATTAGTGGTACACACTAGAACACAATTCTGAGTGGTGTTTTCCATGTTCCTTTGGGTTCTCCAGTTTCCTCCTACCTCCAAAAATCAGGAATGTGGATTGGCTATGCTTGAATGCCCCAATGATTGAAAGAATATATGAGCATGGGTTTGCACAATGCCTCACACTAGGTGTATCATTGCTTCACACCCAGTGTTCCCAGTACCGGATCCACCACAACCCTGACCTATATAAAGTGTTTACTGAATATGAAAGAACGATAAGGCTGAGCCTAACCGAGTCTACCTATGCCTGAAAAGCTTTATGTCTAGGTATCTCTTAAGTATCATCAAAGAAAATCTGAGTTAAAATTCCAGTGATGCCGTTAGACTGTAGCTGGGAGTTGAAGCATTGCCAGTTCTGCTCTCTGAATGTGAAGAATTGCATTGTTTACTTCCATCAATTATCGCGACACTAGCCAACCGTTTGAATCTGCTAGCTCATGTATACAAAATAGGACCGTTAGCATTCCCGTCCCCCTGCATTCAGCTGCCTTATGACACTGCATGAGTAGCATTTTTAATAAAGATGCAGCGGCTTTCGCCATCTGGATTAGTCCATGGCCTCTAATATAGGACTCGTTAATGAAGTAGGATTTTTCTTAAAAAAGAGAAAGTTTTGTATCTCTGCAGAGTTTGCAGTTGTATAAAGCGCATCTTTCTTATACACATTTGAACAGCGTATTATACATAAATGTCAAAGCATCATGGCTGAGGCATACCTCCCGTTCGCTCGCCTCGCTTTAAAAGCGCATTCATACTTACCCGGTATTTTACCCAACGCTTTTATCCGGAGACCTCTAAATTGTTCTTTAAGAGGATCCTGTTTATAACTTAGCATTTTTTCTTTTTTTTTAAACTCTATTCAGCCCTAATCTCTCTATATTTCCTCAGAGACTTGAATAACACTCACTGAGTAAGTGGACCTGTGGAAAATATGCAGGCTCTCTTCCCTTTTGCCCCTCGAGGCAAAAAAAACCCCTTCTCTGTCTGGACTTTGAGAGGTAAGTGAATATATATATATATATATATATACAGAAATAAAAGAGTTAAATTAGCACAACCAAACAATTGCCTGAAATGAAACAACAAAAGAAAATGAAGTTTTTAAACCGCTTTCATGGGAGACCCGAAAAAGACCCTGAAATCATTTTTCTAGAAGAGTGTTCCAAATGTAGGGGTATAAAATGACAGGAGAAAGAATGATGTCCAACAAAAAGTTGCAAACAAAATGACATTCATTTCAATTTGTCCTTCATATTACAGCAGTAAAGAGCCAAAATGGCTCATCTGAACTTGCAGGCATAAAACTTTAAATAATATTTTGCAATGTGACTACAAAGTATTCTGTCTGGATGTTGGATTTAACGGTATAACTTTGTGTTCTTTATTGATTATTGTTCGTATCCTACTCCTGTTCCTGACCGTGTACATTTTCGCATAACAAGACTTGAAGCATATAATTTGTGTGAATTGAAATATACTGTCAATTTAATTGCTTATAAAGGCCAACAATTTGAGTGTTTGCTTTAATACCTGTATTTAAATAAATAATTGTCTACGGATCCATACTGTGCTCTGTGTATATTAAAGCATATTTTATTGCCATAGAAGTGAGTCAAAATAGCTTCCATTTCTGCCTTTCAGCCTTTACCCTGATCGTTCATTTTGTCCTTTTCTGGAGCGTTGTGGGTGTCATTATATGTAAATCATGTAGCGACACCCACAAAACTCCAGATTGGTATCAGGAACGTGCTTTGCACTTTACCGGAGACCGACATACATTTGTGGTTTGAAGAAATTCAGCCTTGCCAAAACGTTCGTAAGAAAAATTAAGTTTGGCCTATAATGGCTCGATAGATTGGTGACCTGACAAGGGTGTACCCGCCTCTCGCCCACTGTCAGCTGGGATTGGCTCCAGCTTCTCCGTGACAGTGTAGATAATGGATGGATGGTTTGGGTTATGCAAATATTTAAACACAACTTTAATTATACATTGATATACCATGCCCATTATGTGTATGAAGGCATTTACAAAAACATCCCCCGGTTCCCAAACCTAGCAAGCTTAATATCGTTCTAGGATCTCTAATCATCGAGTGCTGTGAGGAAAATTTCAAACTCTGTAAGACCTGTGTCTCACTCAGGCTTTCATTTCAAGTAAATCACAGTTTTGAAACTGCTTGGATTGCAGCACAGTGGCTGTTCAGTCAGTATGGTTCCAGAGTGATCTCTGAATGAATCAATTCGTCTGACGCCATGGCCAGGTCTCGAAGTCACTGACTTGAGGACACCCACGCATACTGAGCACAGGGCTTAAAAGCTCCTCTGTCTACATTCTTTCTTACTTTTTGAGAATTTGACCGTATCATTTGCCCATTTCACAGCTTTGTATTCATAACATTTGCTCATCACCTGAACGGCCCTATAGATTGTCTTCGCCAATGATAATGTAATCAGTGCATTCGATTTCAGTACACTGCTTTTATTTTAATGTCTCAGTACTTGCATCATATATTCTGAATAATCTAAACATCAGTATTTACTCTCTGACTCTGATCAGTGCGTATTACTTATAATTACTTATTCTGGCATGTCCTATATTGCTGATATTACACCAAATTGATCTCCGTGTGCTTTTTTTTTCTTCCGGAAAAAATGAATCTGCTAAACTTCTATAAACCACACCTGGCCATCCTGGTGTTTGTTTGTCCCGTGTGTTGCCTGGATGATTTCCTGACACAAGTCATGCAGTGGTGAGTGTAAAATGCCCTGAACTGAAATGAGCACATAAGGACACGAGTGTGTTGATGGCTGGCTTTTCACGATTGTCAGGCTCAGTTTCATGCTCATTAGCCAGATGCATACCCGCATCTTGCCACGGTAGTGGCTGCAGGGCTTCTAAGCCGAGTGGGTTGTTTGTGACATTTTGTTTTTGTGGCAAAGGTTTGTTTTCATATTGCATATTTTTCTACTACGGACAAATTTGGTTATTAATTAAAGCTAGCTTTGTAACAGTACATGTTAACCATAATATCATGTCTACATGTCTAGAAATATCTCTTATACCAAAGTCCAACTATCTTGCGCTCACAGATTTTCATTAATGAATAGGATAATGCCATTTGTTTTACAGAACGTACTGAGTATTATCATTCTGTTGCTGTGAATGCTGGTATAGGAGTTTTTGTGATCTGTAAACAGCAGCTTGTTTTGACCATTTTAAAGCTTGAAAAAAAGAAGACTGGATAACTGCATATACTCTGCTAAGATTAGAAACATTAGGCCTTTAAGCGTAGAGCTTTTGTTTTGGAGATTTTTTTTCTTCTTCCTTTTTTCTATTATGTGCTCCTTTATGTGAACAGAATCTCAGTCTAACCTGATACTGATACAACATGAAAGCACAAACCACAAAGGAAAAGGAACACCGGGAGCAGATATCATTATCCTTGCTTTGCAATCAATTATACCACAGCGCTCTTGAATTCTCAAAAGCTGTTGATTAACGTCCTGTACCAGCAGCTCTGATAGTAGTGCATAAAATACAGTAAAGAAATATAAATGGCTTTAATTACATAGAAAGGCAATTGCTCCGAAGTATGCTCTCCGAGGACCTAGCTGGCCTAAATGAGATTCAAGAACTGCGAAGGCATGAAAATGTCAGCGTCAAGGAAGACGTTAAAAGAGAGATAAAAAGTAAGGAAAAATGGGAGGAACATTACTGCATGCGGAAGAATGGGAGACAAAACAGGACCTGGCGGAAGAGAAAAAAAGATACCGCTCCATATGCTCGCTCGCATTTTACTGCGTGAAAGCAAAGCGCCTGACTACAGCGAGTTAACTGCATCTGCCTGCCTCATTAGTACAAAGCCAGCCTGTGACATTGAGTACTTTGCTTATCTCTACAACCCAGTAAAGAGGTTAAACGTGTAACTAATGTGGTCCTCTGTATGGAATTATGAGCCTGCCCTGAATGCTTAAAATATGCTTCGCATTCATTTATTGATTGATGCTAAGTGGCACTGGGGGAAACGCTGCGTTACGTTCAGCCGGGATTGCAGGGAGACCTTGACAAGATGCGGATGCAGATGCAGGTGTAATTTTGAGGTTAAGGGACTGAATGGAGCAAAATGATGCATAATGTATTATAATCAAATACAATGTCACATGATGTACTTAGGTGCAATCAGATAAACCAAGGTGCACTGCTGTTTTCATCAATGCCCTTGTCCTGTTCTCTTCTTACTTCTTTTGCTACTGTAATCTGTAGTGATTATTTTCTTTGGGCCTCAAGTCACCTTCGCTGTCGATCTTTGTTAACCTGAATAAGCCCTTTAGAAGACAAAGCATAAGAAAAGCAAGGTCTTATTCTGCTTCTGAAGGTACCATGTCGGGATGCTGTGCATTTCCAGTATGTCCATCAGCTATCCAAAGTGCCTGCAAGTGTCCACCACTGGCCACAACCTTCTAATCAACATCTTAATGCCAGTTATTTTTTAAAACTTCTCAATGGTTGGTTCTGCCATACTTCAAGTAAGTCACACACTCAATTCCTTTGGCTAGATCAGTCAAGGTTGATGCCATTATATATTTCCACCATTTCCTCAAACACCTTGACCTCATACTCGCTCTGCGTCACATTGTTGCGGCCTGCCATATAATTCCTTAATATAATTAAGGATTGTTCATTTGAAACCTTGAACTTTCTCCCCCCTCGACTATAAGCAACACCTCTGTTCCAGTGACTCATCAATCGAGCTCATCTATTTGGATTCAGAACATTCGTAACCTGATCAATAACAATGCTGACCCTATCTACAAGACAGAGATGTTCCATCGTCCATGCACATCCATCAGATTCAGTATAAAACATGATTGGCAGATCGGGTCATTGGCAGCAGTGGTCCCATCACTGTACTCGTCTATGATGGTGAACCAGGAGCTCCCTATCTGTATTTATGGTCTCGAGCTGTGGGTACAAGTAAGGTCACAAGTACAGGGGGCAGTAATGAGGGTCCTGACAGGGTGAGGAGCTTGACAATCCAGGAAAGCCTCAGAGCAGGTAGTTCTAAGATGCAATAGTAAAGGATAATGGAATGGTGACTTTTCTGTCAGGATGTGTTCCGCAGTAGCTGTAACTTTAG
Source organism: Notoglanidium macrostoma (assembly GCA_030068235.1). NCBI lineage: Eukaryota > Metazoa > Chordata > Actinopteri > Siluriformes > Auchenoglanididae > Notoglanidium > Notoglanidium macrostoma. The sequence continues at coordinate 7,678,298 of JAQQZR010000013.1, read as the reverse complement.
GTTTTCCACCACTGGAAAGGACGAAGGGCTTAACAGTCTCTTGGTTACAAGACTAGGTGTGTTTTCGGTCTTTTCAACTGCAAGAGGGTGGAGAAAGCGAGATGAGTCAAGGAATGAATGTACATGCATGTTTTTATAGATAAATCATTGGGATTCCCACATTGGGAATTATTGCCTTTGGAAAATAGTCAACTTCAGAGTGGTCACAGTAACTCCGCTTCATGTCCGGTCACGTTACACCATCCTTGGTTCATCATTGGTTATTTTAATATAACAATATATCCTGAAGTTTTTATTCCTTAACTTATTAATTAGCTTTATGCTCTTTCTGTGCCAACCACTGGAACTGAAATACTTAGAATTGCCTTTGGGAGTTGCTGGAGTAGGGCTGTTATTCATCACTTTTGTACTTAGATGACATTTCCAATAATTCGGAATGCAGAAAGGGCAGAAAAAAAGCTCCAGTCGAAACCTCAGGATTCGCTTCTGAAAGCAGCAGAGGCATTCAAACAGATGTATATGAGCTGCTGGAAATGATGCTAAAAGTGTCAGCACATGATATGATACACTGTTGTTCTTTGTAATAAAGACGAACACTTTGAGCTTCTACGGTCATGTCTTGTTTACACACAAGTTTGTATCTTCTAGCATATCGCCTGCCTCTAAACAAGTAGGATTCCTGGTACGTTAGGTCTGCTTGGTAAAAAAAAATTGTTTTGTAGGGATGCCAGCACATCAGGACATATGTAGGCACACATGCGTGCACCAGCCTCAAACATTTATCTGCTGTCTCAGAGAGGTGGGTTGTTGAGTGGCAGGATGACAGCATAGCTATAATTACTGCTAAGCCTCACTTTCCTCTCTCTAATGACCAGGAGAGCAAATAACAGTTTGATTTAATTAAATCAGCACCGAGAGACAGACTTCACCTCATTGAATCACTGGAGATAGGGTATGCCACTGATACATACACACAGCTCATTATCTAACGAACGTACAATCACACACACGCACACAGGTACTCCGGGACAGAACATTTTTGCTAGGAGACATTAATTATTAGCTGCACAAACCCTAAACCATCCATTCCCTCCATCCTACATCCATAAAAAAAAGAGTTATTCAGATAGTTAAAGGTACTTTGATTCCCAATGAGGCAGTACTTGGAGCTTTTTTTTTTTTTTTGACAAGTGGCAGCGTGAATCCGGAAGGAAGCAGGAGAAGGAAGGAAGGACGAAGAAAGGAAGATAAGGATGATGAAGAGGAATCAGTGTTTGCTGGTGCTGGTTAGCAAGTTTGAGAGCCCAGAATTTTGAAAAGTGGAAGATCGTACTTATTATTATTTAGCATGGGGAAAAAAACAAAACAATGGAGTGTGAATGTAAGCACATGGAAGTACGCTACAGGCACGTGACGGCCACCGTGCGCTCTAATACATGCTTGGAAAGGGAGGGGAAAGAGAGGGGCATTCAAGTGAATCCTACATAGCGTAACTTGAAATGTACCACTATAAGAACAAATGAACGGAACCTTTAGGGTTAAATATACTGTAGAACCTTTTTGGAGTGGGTTCATTTGAAGTGCAAAAAGGTAAAAATTATAAATAGGAACCAGGAAAAACCAAAGCAAATACAAGTGCAAGAAACTGTCCCAAGCTTAATAAAGGGGTTCTACTTAGAACCCTGGGTGTAGAAATAGAGGATACATGAAAATTTAGATGGAAAGCCAAGGAAAGATTTAAACTTGATTAAAAAAAAACGCCATAAGACATTCCTAAGAAATGCTTAAATGTTTTATAAAAGAAACACTGCAGTATTTCAGTAAGGCATATGTCAAAATCTGTGACATCAAAGTTCTTATGAAGTATGACTTATAAAGTATGAAAGAAAAACGATCACGGTTGGCAGATTGACTGAGACTTTTGTATGTTCGGATTTCGTCACATCATAAAGTCTTCTACGAAGTGTGAAGTGTCCACTGGTTGATCATATCTTTTGGGCATTGTATTTACCATCTCCGCTTCTTATAAAACCTTTGTGTGCAACTGCTTTCAAAACTATGACATTAGTTACGACGCCCCATTTGCCAGCCATGTGAAGACCGTCATATTTGCATTTGTTCCAAACCCATGTATGCCTTTCACAACTTTCTCAATGTGTCATGAATGTTCGAAAACAAGCTAGTTACGTTCAAAATATGGATAAAATAATGACAGAAAACTTACATCAGAAAAAAACATAATTGCACACGAGTGTTATTCTCTTTTCTTTTCCATAAAAACACAGAAAAGTCACATAAAACCTCAACTCATGAGTTTTGACAGAAACTCCCCGTGTCTTTTACTTTTTGGTAAAAGATTTATACTCATGAATGTGTTATAAAGTCTCTGTGTAGGTACTCTTCAGATAAAGTGTTACCAAAAAAGTTTAGAACCCCTCAACTTGTCAATCAGGAAAAACTCTTAAAGGTTATATATAGGACCCTACAAGAGTGTGTTTCTCTACCAGAGACGAGTCTTTCCAAAGATTTTCTAAGAAAGCAGAAGCTTTTACATACACAGTAGTTTATTGTATTGTATAGGAATTTTGTCCATGTCACGAATCATCATTTCTCAGACAAGGTAATGCAAACTTATTTAGAAAGCAACTTTTTAAGCATACATCAACAGTGACTACATCAATAAATATATTCGCAGTCAAGTGTTATTCAGACGATCAAGGATGAACAAGCACGTACGAGAACAAAACACACAAAGTTATTGTTCTCTATTGACCCGAGTCCCAGACAAAAACTGCTCTACTTGTGACACTAATGTACGAACGCCAATAACATCACCTGTGTTGACATTAGTGTGTGGCATTTTAATAAAGCAGTGATGCATTCTCTACAGGTTAGAGACTATCAAAACCCAAAACGAATGGTTTCATTAAGAAAAAAAGCCAACAAGCTTATTCCCCCCTTCCTGTTCATACTATTTCTCCATTGATTTTCCAGCCCTTGAAAAGAGAGTGCAAGTGCCCTTTTGACTAAAACTAAAGACCAGAAAAACAACAAGACGATGAAAAAAAGAGGAAGAAGGATAGGTTGACATTTTGAAGGTAGCACTGCCAGAACAAATGAGCCCTGTGTGTCAACTATCCTCTCACACCCATGCATACGAATTCCCTTATTTCCTCTCTCTCTCTCTGATAACCTTTTCCTGTTTCTCTATCTCAGCCCATCTCTAATCAAACTCAACACAAATATCTAGTCTTTAACTGCACTGCAATGGCTAACCATATATTAGTTGCAGCCTTGGAAAACTCCTCACATGGTCAAATGATAAAATATTGACCCCCTTGAACTTTTCCACACTTTGTAGTGTTGCAGCCTAGAACTCAAATGGACTTAATTGGCATTTTTATGCCCGAAATCTACATAAAATATGGCATAATATTGAAGTAGGGAGAAAAATCAATACAGTTTGCAAAAATATGTCTGAATAAATAATGTAAAAGTTCTTCCCCCCTGCTGCTCTAAAAACCTCTAAATTAGTTCCATCAGATAACTATTTGAATGGGGTTATGCTGTGAAAGTGTCCTGATATAAATACACTCGTTCCTGGAAAGCTCTAGCGTTTGATAGAGGACATACCTAAAGAAACAGTTCTGTAAAAAGTATCAGTCAGAATTTGGTCATAAAATCCATTCCTTTGAACATCCCATGACGCAACATTAAATTCATTATTTAAAAAAGAAACATTTAAAAAAATAATATGGTACAATCATGGCTATGTCTAGACAAGTCCTTCCACCAAAATTCAGTGACTGGGTACCCAGTATACCCCGAGTAAGTCCATTTCAATTCAAAATTATAGCAATATAATACTGTCTGAAAGTTCAAGGGGGGTGAATACTTACGTGAGGCACTGTAAAATATAAAAATAATGAATAACTAATATAGTAGTAATGGCATTTGATGAACTGTAGCTTCACAGATCACCATTGAAAGAGGCTGTAAAAGTTACAAAGTAAATTAAATACAATTCTTTATGAAATATAATATTTATGTTTTGTTAACAAAGAGAATTTGACAGAATTTGCAGCAATATATTAGATGGGGTTTCCCAGACCAGCACGCATTTCTAAGGCAGTAATTAAGTACACATTTTGAGTACCTGAGCCTATAAAAATCAAGATCTACAGCAAGATAACTTTCAATAACCGCATGTTACATGTCGTGTAGTCTTGTTATGAAGTGAATATTAAGTGAATGTGAATGAACAGATGAAGCATGCAAGTTCTTAATTATTCAGTAGCTGTAATGCGCTTGAAGTCTCCTGCTGATGTCATCAGAACCCGGGTCTCTGGGTCCCTCCATTTCAAAGCTCTGGATCGATTTACCTTTAGTGTAGCAGCTCTTTTCTCTGCCACTGTTGCTAATTTGCCACATTTGTGTGCATCAAGTCCTGCTAATCCATGCTTTTATTCCAACTTGCTGATTATTTCTCTCCCTGAGAAGTTTTCAATAAAAAGAATAACTAAAATATTACGATTTGCACAATTATACACAGTAAACGCTGTAATTCCGTCAAGTCAACGGAAATTCTTTGTTGTTAAAATCCTCTTAAACGATACAGCTTATTAATCTTGTAGTAATAATTATGCATTATAAGCAAAGCAAAGCTTATAATATCTTCAAAAGCCTGTATAAGTGTTCATAACTACTTCTGAACAATTATACAGGCTTTTGAAGATATTATAAGCTT
>JAQQZR010000013.1:7635244-7665232 GCA_030068235.1 Notoglanidium macrostoma | reverse complement strand
GGCCTTTGCTAATGGAGGCTATTTGCCGGGCACCAGCACAGAGTATACTAATGCACTACTCCCTGTGTGTGTGTGTGTGTGTGTGTGTGTGAATGAGTGGGTTGAAGAAACAAAGGCAGACAGAGAGAAAGAAAGAAAGACAAGTGTGAGTATGTGTATATGCTAATTGTGTATATGGAGTGTGTATGTGTTTGTGTTTGTGTGTGTGTGTGTGTGTGTGTGTGTGTGTGTGAGGTGATGCTAACACACTGCTACTGAACAAACAGCTTAAGGTTGAGCATTCATCAACAAGTCACACTACAACACTGCATTAACACATTTTTTTTTTTTTGTCTATATACCACTTCCAGAGAAGAGGAAAGATCTGGCAACCTTCTGTTTTCTTTCTGTTTTTCTGTCTGTCTCTTTCTTTCTTTCTTTCTTTCTTTCTGTTTCTTACTTTTTTGTCCTTTTATCTGTCTGTATTTTTTTTATCTTTCTGTATCTCTTTCTTTCAGTTTTATTTTTCCCATTTATCCCTCTGTCCGTACGCCTGTCTTCTGTCTGTCTTTCTTTGTCTTACTTTTCGTATTTCTTTCTTTCATTCTCTCTTTCTGTTTCTTACTTACTTTCTTTTTTATCCTGCTTGCTTTCTGCCTTACTTCCTTTCTCTGTTCCCACTTGTAAAGTCGTTTCATGCGCGCAGGAAATCTAATCATACAGCATGTTCTAAAAAAGCGCAAACTTTATTCATGAAGCGGGCTGGCTCCGTATGTTTAAAAATAATCTATTACATACTGATCTTATTGAGACGGCGTAGTGGCGGAAGTGGGCGTGGCTAAACTACATCGCGGACCATGACAGAGCTTATCTACGTTTGACCTTTGATAATCAGCATAAGGAGACTACAGCTGCTGCAAAAGCGCTGTGTGGGAAGGTTTTATTTCTGTGGGACTGGGCTGAATAAAACACTTGGGGCATGCTGCTATGAGAAAACAATCAACAGTAGAATGGTGCGGAGCGGCCTGAGATGAAGCGGAGTCACTGTTATGACCCTGAAGCTGTTATATTTCTCTAGAAGTTAATACGGTGGAAAAAACACAGTTTTTCATGTCAGCGAGCAACAAACAAAGACAGCATCCTGAAGGATTTCTGACACTGCAGACTCCTTCCATAAACGTTAAATAAACAGCTCAATGTTTGGTGTTTATCAAAATCCATTTACGTGACGCATCTGCCATATACTAACACTTCCTGTGTATGTTATTATAGAGCACAGTAATATACATTGAACAGCTTCTGACCAATCAGAATTGAGAACTCAACTCACCGTTTTGGAAAACACTTCACATGGAGTTCTGGGCCTGAAATAATGTGATTGTAAGAAAAAAAAAACATGAAGATGATATACGTAGTGTGTGTGTGTGTGTGTGTGTGTGTGTGTGTGTGTGTGTGTGGGCATGCATCATTAAAGAAATTTTAGCAAACTGTTCCACCTGTCATCTCCCCAACCTCTTATCTTCGGTGGCATATGTTTGTTTGTGTGTGTGTGTGTGTGTGTGTGTGTTTGTGTGTGATAGACGGAGTATGAGGATGCAATGATATTTTATCATTTAAAGTTACACTCTGATGAATTCTCTCAATCTCTCTCTCTCTCTTTCTCTCTCTCACACACACAAACACACTTTTCCTGAGGCAGTCATTACAGCTAGAACAGCTCCATAACCAGTTTGGAGAGACGGATGGTTGTCATCACATCAAACCATCTGCATGGTTCGTATCTAGCTCTCTCGCTCTGATCGATCGCCCCCTCCCGCCTCCTAATCAGATGGACAGATTCCAGCATTCTCCCCATCTCTGCTCACACACTCCGCTGGAGACATTTTGGGTTATTACGCTGGCAGAAATGTCAAGAAGTTCATGCCAAGGCCAAAACAAAATGTTGGTAGAAACGATTCGAAGGAAACTGCGCAGAATCAAAAATATGCAGAATTGTTTCACGTCTTTGAATCACCGATTCACAAGTATTGTATTATAATATTATGTTTCATTAATGATAACTGGCTAAAATCTAGCTATCAATAGCTCATGCCATAATCTCGGTATCTGCCAGAGTTGAGCAATTTATTATGTGACAAGGTTTCACTGATATGATAAGAGGAATAAACACACACACACACAAGTCAGTAATTCTCTTCTGGCTTGATGTAATCTCTTAATCATTATGCATAGGTAAGAGTTCTCATTAGTTGATTAATTGACAGAGTAAAATGTTAGTCGTTAATTATGTTTGAATTCATACACATAAAAAAGGAACCGGAAATGAAAGTATGCATACAGACATACTGCTATAAAACACCAAACAGCACCGTGGGCACAAATACAGACGCACACACACAAACAAACAAAAGACAAAATACAAAAACAAAACCCAAAAAACTAAGAAACATAAGAAGCAAAAATATATTTAAGAGCAAGCAAAGAAACAAAAATAACAAAAACGCTAAATCTAAAAAACAAAAATAAATCCAAAAAACAAAACTAAAAAGAAAATACAAATAATCGATATTCTATAAATATTTTCCAAAAAACAAAACCACCACCAAACAAACCAAACAAAAACTATAAAAACAAATTTGAATGTTTTTCAATTTAACCTATGGCATATCACAGCATGTAAACACATACATATTATGCTCTAATTCATTCATAACAGATTATACACACTCTTATAATTGGTAATGGAATTGCATTAACCTTAATCTTTACGATGGATTATAAATAGTGTTAATTACACGTTTTACCACATTACATCACCAATCCTGACTTTGCATAGCCCATTAGGTGAAGACATAATGGTGCTATAATGTGTTATAAGCACTCCGTACTGTATAACGTATTCGTTAATCAAACCATAATGACAGACTGTTTATACATTTTATGACAAACTTTTTATAAATAATTATTTGAAACGTGAACACATTATAATATATTATAACGCCATGAATGCCTTCGTAAGTCATCATACACCGATCATCACAGAAAGTGCTATCAACAGCATCACTCACTTCCTGTCCATCATCCATCATTCTCCTTTTAATCGTTTCTCACTACCTTTCTTTTTGTATTAGGCTCACATTCTCCAGCTATATAACAAACTTTCTGCTACATTCACGTCTCGTACAGCTCCCTAACCGCATCCGTCCATTCATTCATTGATCGCGCCTGCTACACCTCCTACTGCCATTCCATTCACATCATCAATCTCTGTTTCCATTCTGCAGTCCATCATCTCCATATTTCACACCATCTGCAGCACAAACGCTGACCAAAGATTTCTTCCAGGATTCCAGTGAGGATAGAGAGATGCAGCGCAGACCGATAGCTTCGCTCTCTCTCTCTCTCTCTACTATTTCATTTCCACTTTAACTGTATAATGTACACACCTGCAAAATATTCACCACTCATTCATCCATCTATGGTAACACTAGTTTTTCTATGGCTCCGGGATGTAAAGGTTTCATAACCTACATAAACATTCCTAAAAGTTTATTCCAAATTGCATCAGCTGACCAACAACTCTTTCTTCAACTTTGAAATCAAATGAGTCAATATGTCTTCTAACCCTTAAAGGGCATGGCATTAGAAAGTCAATACAACATCTAAAAATGTAAAAAAAAAAAATAAAATCCCTGCTGTATGACACTGTAACATGGTGACGGTTTTATCAGTGAAAACTGTTATGTGTTTTTCTTAGATCATCCCTTTCCTAGCTACTTATCTTTCTGCTTATAAGATTGGTATGAATAGTTACACTGATTTCATGACACTGTGATAAGAGTGTGTTATGTACATTTTCCCTGGCTCTAAAAAAAAAAAAAAAAAAAAAAAAGTTGGTTGTAATGTAATTGCTTGTAACCCACCAAGCTGACACTTGGTAGAAAAAAATAACCTTTATACGTGTGTACATAGCTTAAGGTAAAGTTGTCACGAAGGGCTTATACAGTATAGGTGTTCTATAGCCCCTACGAACACTACTCATTACCCCATGTTCTTGTGCTATGAACTTATAAACTCATGCTGGGTTCATAACTTGTAGTGCGGTGTTCACAGCGCTACATGGCAGGCGGTATGTCGCCATATGAACACTACGCATTGTGCCACTTAACATCACAATCAACAAAAGCTTTTTTTTTCCAGAAATTTGCAGGGCTAGGGTTAGGGCAGGTGTCATCCAGCCTACGTTACCGCTACTCATGACCGGGTGTTGCTGATCATAAACTCCTCCTTCTATTCTATGCATGCTGTGTGGCTGTGTTCACGTTATCCATGCACACTTCATTCAAGATTCTCACTTTAATGATCAACCTTTAATAAGACTGGACTGTCTGCACTGCACTGACTATAGCTTACTAACCTCAAACCTATACAGTAAGCTATTTTAGCATCTTTATTATTTATTTATTTTGTTCCTCCCACCTTGTTCTTTCAGTCATAGGAAGTTTTCGTTGACTCAGCGTATCTGTCGAGGAGGAGAACGTTGTCTGCAGGCACAGTGTGAATAATGGACTTGTTGGCGGACAATATGTGTGTGTGTGTGTGGGGAGAGGGATGAGAGCGATGAGATGATATGAATATGCATCTCAAGGGCATCGTCCTCTGCACCCTGCAAGACGGGTGACCGTCCTCTCCTACGCACGCTGCTGGTTCACTTCGGAATCATCACGATTGGGAAAACTGTCCGTGTGAAAACTTTTCTCCACTAAACAGTAACGAAAGCCTGCCTGGATCCTGCCTGCTCCGCCTGATTCATCTAAATCTTTAATGATTAAGCAGACCATTATTCTAGCCATAATGCAGAGCACAGGAGAATGCTTCGACGGCTTGGTAATAACCGGCACAGATTCAGCGGAATGGTTGTTTGCGCGGTTCATGTATAATTCATCCAGTGTGCTGATAGTCGTGCGAAAGGAGCAGCTGCATGGCCTGTTAAATGCCAGATTTAAAAAGGTGAGCACATGTGTAATTCCTCATTAGGCAGAAAGAAAGAAGACTGGAAACATAGACAGGGGATGCCTTTACTTGTCTGCTTCCGCTCTTCGGAGTGAAGGACAACAGCCGGTATATGTCAAATTAGCCAACTGGAAGTGTCAGAGATCTAATGGTGCAAATACCACACACACACACTACGTATGCTGAAACCTCCTGATCTCGCGATTCTGATTGGTCAGAAGGTGTCAAGACTGATAGTCGTTCTGGCTGTAATTCAAATCACAGATTTAAATAAATACGCTCATTACCTCTGCCGAAGAGGTTATGTTTTCAGTGTGGTTTGTTTGTTTGTGTGACTTGATGAAGGATTGTGCAAAACCTACAAAACCAATTTCCATGAAATTTGGTGGAAGGGTGTAACATGAGCCAAGGAAGAACCCGTTACATTTTGCGCTCCACAAAAGTTTCACTTTCACTAACGTTGCGAGACGCGGCATTTGGCCTTGGCGGAAGTCTGCGCTCGACAATGCCATACATCTTAAACTCCAGTAGATGGCAGTGAAATTCGACAAAACATAGCCAGTGTAGAAATACGACGACTACAATGGAACATATGGAGACATATAAAGTTGCAGATTTGCATATCACAGATGAGTGATAGATGGATCTATCCGTGGCAGAGCTCTGCGCTCTCCGAGTGCTCTCCTGGCTCCAAAATGTTATCGTTTCTATAGGAACAGGTCATTCCCAGGGGCTTGAATAGCAGTCAATCCACAATATCTAACAATACGTGATGTTAAATAACATAGAAAAGTGAATATATTGTTGATATTGTAAAGGTTTAATTAATGTTAACGGAAGGTGTTTCCAGTATCAGCACTTTGTAACAGCTTGAAAACAAGCTGGGTTTTTTTTTGTTTTGTTTTTGAATTACTGACCTTTATTAACCTCTTAAAAAAGGAAAGGCTGGCGAAGGAATGCAACACAGTTGATACAATTAAGTGAAATCAGGATCTCACTTGTTTCATGGCTCTTCCACAATATTAAATTTAACAAATTTTTAAAATATCTGTTTAGATTTTGTATATCATTCCCCATACATCTCCCTGTGACTGTGACGAGGATGTTTCAGAAAGCATGCATTAATATAAACCTGTCATTTGAACTGTAGCCGGAACTACTGTCAGAGCTTCTGTGATACAAATTAACCAACATCATAGACCATATCCAATACATACACTGAAACATAAACTGGCACCACGTTAAAGGTACCATCACACTTTCACTAGGCATAGAACCAGGAAGTGTAAAGGGTGTTCTGATCTTTTACTGTAATGAAGCTGTAGCATAACAAAAGTACGAGGCTGTTAAAACACTCCTGTGGCCGGTATGAAGTGGAAGCCGTTATAGCCCTTCTATCACACTCAGTGTGTGCTGGAAACTTAAGAGGCTGAGAGACTGACCGCAGACGCAGATCAAGTATCACTACCTTGTGTGGTTGATGTAAATCACATGATTCATGAAACAATTTCTAATGTAAGACGTCTTCAGTCAAATCATTGTCGTCACATTTTGAAGCCAGAAAATGACAAAACCTCTTCTGATTACCTACAAGGTTCATATCTTGACTCTATTAAATAAAACGTGTATTAATAATGAATAAAAAGCTTATGTCTTCCACTCACTCTTAAAACTAAATATAGCTGCAACACAAGTTCTTCAACGTGCAGAGATTTTTTTTTTTTTTTAGTATTAAGAGCGAGCAGTAGCTGGCTGATTCTGTGCATTTTGCTGAAAGCTACGCAGAATGACTAAGTCGTGAGTACATGAAAGACGACACAGCTGTCAATCAAGTGCTCTTGGACACTTCCAGGAGATACAACAGCAATAACAAGCAGTTAGCTGTAGCCACTGCAATCTCAGAAGGCCTATTAATCTTGCAAAGTTAGCAGTGATGCTAACTGTTCCCTGATTAATGAAGGACAGCTAGCAGTCGCACTGGCCTGCATGCTAATGATTTGATTTATGTAAAGGAAGCTGAGCCGGATGCATTGTTACTATGCTTGTGGGCATCCTCAGGTTTCGCTTCAAACTGTTGACCAAAATGTAGAACCGTATGATTATATCGGTAATTACACACGTATAATACATAATATACATAATCCTATGCCCTGACCTAGCTAGATGGTTGGTTCGATGTATTATGAAGAGGAATAAACACTTCAGAAAAGTGTTTTGAAGAAAATAATCCACTTCAGTACTAATAGTCTGATACAGTAAAAGCACTACATTTTCTTGACACCATGAAATGTTTTGAATGCCTTGTCCTTGGTAAACGCACACAGGCTACAGATTTGCTTATGAACACCAGAGTACTCCTTTAAATGTAGAACAGGCAGCATGAAAATTAATAATACTAGAGACACTTAAGCTTTATCATGACTCACATCCTCACTGCTACTCAAGGTGATATTCTTCATGACATACCGGATAAATATAGTGTAAGATCGAGGTATATATATAATTCATATTAATGTATAAATTGTACTTCTTGAGGACCATGACTCATAAAAATGGCTGTCAGTCAATCTCGGAATCTCATCTTGATGTTCACAGGTGCTTGTTAAGACTCATATCTCTGTAACTATCATGCCTGGATGATGAATGAAAAGAAATAAAAAAGGGAACAGAGGGGGGTCGTTAAATAACCCATTTGTTTCTGCGTAAAACACCGACAGTTTAAAGTCATTGCCTGTTCCCTGTGTTCTACCTCCGGTGTGTCGGGTAAAGAATGAATCTTAATTTCTTTAACCGCAGACCAATTCCAGGTGTACAGCACCTGTTGTCCAAATAGCTCAGCAGTATGTACTTCCCTAAATGCTATTAGCATTTAAATTTCATAGGAGGATTAGTAATAAGACGGGAGATGCCAGGACAACACATCCTATTCATTCTTTTCATTTGAGCGGTAGATTTCATTTTATAAGGCTTTCAGGAGGAAAACAAAAAGGTGGCAGCAGGGCCAGACTGGCCTCCGGAACCCTCCCATCTGTTTTGGCTCTTTGGCTAGCTCCTATTTGGCTGGCAGCTTACATTCAGTACATTTACATGCATGCTAATATTCCAGTATTATTCCAGATATTCCTGGACAATACTCGGAATTTGATACGGATCATGTAAACAGCATATTCTGTTTGGATATTCAGAATTTGGCCTTAATCCAGATTCCAATTAAGATGTGATGTCATTCGGATTTTAGGAGCATTCTTTGTACATGTACACGGCACATTGGGAATATTTTTTTACGGGGTTTTTAACGGCAGGTTGTGGCACGCGGCCAGCTCTGTGTGTCATGCACAAACCAACCGGACAACAGTTTACAAGACTGGGATATAGATGCATGCACGTAAACAGGAATATCCGTGGTAAATTCATTTTCATTTGCAATGTAAACAGCTTAGTAGGCATATTTTTCGGAATAATGGCAAAAACCGGAATATTTTGTACACGCAACTGTAGTGACAGCGACTTAGGTGGATGTCCCAGGAAATAAAATAAATTAATGTGATGTCAATATGTACAGTTCCCTAAACAATTTAGACTCTCTTGACATCATATATATAGCAAGCCTGGGATGTCAGAGCCATGGAGGGATAGCCTACGGAAGATCTCTAATGGATTTACAGACCACAACCTATTGCTCCCACCAAAACTCACATTGGTTTCATAGCTTTAGCACTTCCTTCAGCCAATTTATTTCCGCACCCGTCACACCAACCACACAGCATCACAATTTAGCAACTAGAAACTGCAAACAGTGCTCGCATATTGACCCTTGGGAAAAGTCTAGAAAGTGCCTTGACCCCTAAAACTTTACCTGGTCGAGCCTCAGTAATTGGGGATATGAGATATCAGATTATAAAATCATGTTACTTCCCCGACGCCACTGCCCTTTCAGTAAAATCGTAATGGTGTTCCTACTGTGCGCCATGAGAGCTGGGCACCAAAATCCCTTTCCCTTAAGGGAAATGGTGTCAAGAAAGGTGAATGACTCGATCTGCTTTCTAAAATCTCTAATCTCCTTGAGAGTGTACAGGCTTGCATGAGCTGTTCTACATTAGATAGTAGGCTGTAATGTGGCTCCACACATTAAAAATGAAAAATCCAGTGGAATCACAATAAAACTTGGGCTATATCCCAGTGAGTAGCTCATAGCAATTCAAAAGGAACCCCATATAAATTGCACAATATTCCAGTGAGTAACTCAGAGAAAACCGGTTGGACCATATCCCAGTAGGTAACTCATAAAAATTCTATAGTAACCCAATAGAAATCATACTCCATCCCAAACAAAAGAACAATTACGAACCCCATAGAAATTAGATCATGTTCCAATGGGTAGCTCATAAAAATTGATCAGGAAGCTCATATAATTTGAACCATATTCAAATAGATAAAAAATCCAATAGAAGACTTGGGACCATACTCCAGGGGGTAACTCAAAAGTATTTACATAAACGTCACATAAATTGGACCATATTCTAAATAGTAATCCATTAATAATCAATCAATAGGAGCCACACAGGAATTGGACAATATTTCAGTGGTCAAAAATTTTGTAGAAATCCCAAATAAGTTGGACCATATGTACAGGGACTAAACCATAAAAATTCTAAAGGAACCCAGTAAAAATCAGACAACATTCCAATTCGTGAATACTAACAATTCAACAGCATCCCCATGGTCGGCTGGTTGGTTATCTACATCTTTTTCCCACCTCAATGTGGGTCAATATGCAGGGTTGAGCAGGTAGGATCTTGCCCAAGGGCCCAACAGTGGCAGCCCCAGAGCTCAAACCCCTGACCTTCTGATTAGCAACCTACTAACTTCATCCCAGTAATGAGATCAAATCTCAGTGGGCAACCCCATAAAAAACTGGACTATATTCAAAGGTATATCCTATAAAACTGGATTATACTGGATTTACAATGGAAATGACACTAAATTCCAATTTGTGTTCTATAAAAGTCCGACAGAAAGCCAATGGATATTGGAGGCCTACGCCAATCTTCAACTGGATTTTACAATAATAATAATAATAATAATAATAATAATAATAATAATAATAATAATCCCTGATAGGAGTCTGATGTAGTGGTTAGCATTTTTGCCTCACAGCAAGAAGGTTCCCTGGTTTGATCCCCAGGATGACTAGGGCCTTTCTGGAATTTGCATGTTCATGGGTTTCCTCTGGGTGCTCCAGTTTCCTCCCACAGTCCAAAGACATGCAGATTAGGTCAACTGGGTCCTCTAAATTACCCACAGGTGTGAATGTGAGTGTGAATGGTTGTCTGTCTCTGTGTAAACCTTACAACGGCTTGGTGACCCGTCAGAGGTGTACCCCAAAGACAGCTGGGATTGGCTCCAGCTTCCCCATATCCGTAATGGATAAGCAGCATAGAAAACCAATGGATAGATGATACAATTCCAACTGAATATCCACCGCCCAATTCCAGAGGGAATCCCATGGGAATGATCTGTGATGGTGTGACAAAAATGAAAAGATCCACTGCTGAACTAACTGTTTTGCATCCAGGCTCTGACAAAAAAAACTCATATAAATAAATAACAAGTGGACGTATCTGCTTTAAAAGCCACAGTCTGGTAAGAAATTCTCGGTTTTGGCAAGATTTTTAAACTTCTATATGCACCGTCTCAAAGACGGTACTGGGAATGCAGAAACGTTGTTAAACCTGAGAGATCTGACCTGCTGTAAATGCTTAATTCTTATATTGTGCTTACTGTAATCTTGCACTACCTTAATTGTCTAGCCTTTGAAGAAATCATTCAAGTAAGAATTTCATTGTACTCCGTACGCTTTACTTTGTACAAATGACAATAAAACTTTGAATCCCTGAATTCTTCATTCCTAAAGCATATGTGCTTTGCAGTACATATCATCTCGCACTTTTCCAAAGATTTTCGGAAGAATACCCACGAGCAACAAACCCTCAGCTCACACCGTCAACCTGTATGCTAATTGCCGACACACAGAGAAATAAGACAGAGGAAATGGATGAGCTCCTGGCCAAGAACGGCAGGAGGTGCATGTAGGGGTCCATTCTTTCGTCTTTCACTGAGCACTGATAAGAAACCATGCTGCATCTCGTAATATTCCAGACATCTGCTGCAGGCATAGCCGCAGGTAACCAGAAAGTGGGCTGATAAGTATAATTTAATTACTGTTTA
The DNA here is from genome assembly GCA_030068235.1 of Notoglanidium macrostoma. Lineage (NCBI taxonomy): Eukaryota > Metazoa > Chordata > Actinopteri > Siluriformes > Auchenoglanididae > Notoglanidium > Notoglanidium macrostoma. The sequence continues at coordinate 7,654,012 of JAQQZR010000013.1, read as the reverse complement.
ATTGTAATGCAGAGCAACTGTCACCCTACGCTCTTAAATCTGTTGAACAGAGAATAGAGAATAGAGAATGATACATCTTTTGTAATTGCTCAGCTAATTGAAAATTTAATTTAATCATATTTTCCTGACAGATTTATGATACAGAATGTACGCTGCTACACAGTCCAACAGCAAACAATGTAGCAGTGGAGTCAGTGTGACTGGTCTCAGTACTCAGGCTGCTTGTTTTGCTTTTTACTGCTAATATTTTAATATTCATATGATCCCACATACCAATTTTAAGATTCACAACGTTACTGAACTCTTTTGAGGTTAGGCACTATGCATGTGGTTCCACACCATGCTCACACAAAGTGAAGATTTCTCAATTTCAGAGCACTATTGTGTCTTTTTTGAAATGTCACAGTGTACCAGGAGACTATTACCATGCGCTATCCATCATACTGCTGATTCTGCTATCTTCATGGATATTCATCTCTCTCGCGCTCCCCTGACAGACCCTCTTCTGTAGTCTAGGACTTCTCTGGACATATTGGCATTCAAAAAAAAAATAATCCAAACCTCTTTGGGTATTTTCATGCCAGAGTGTTGGCTTGCACAACTGGTTAAACTGATAAAAGTAATCATTTTGCAGCAGTCCTGTGATGGTGGATCCACTTGGTGTGAGGTGGGAATACACCCTAGATCACATGGTATCAAGCAAACACACACACACACACACACACACACAAATTCACAACTGGGTCAATCGAAATATGATGTCTTGGAGGCAGAACATCTTGGAAGCAGCACAAGTGAGCCATCACGCTCCAGTTCCTACAAGGCCGGAATTAACAAATGATTAAAACTGGGAGATAATTGGGCAAGTAAAGCTTGTCAAAACGGAGAACTTTATAATACCAACATTAGAGTGGAATCATTTCTTCAGGTTCCCTGACACGTTCACCATGTTGCCCCTGCCGATCCACCTGACCCGAGAGCTTTACGCTAATGACTTTAACGTGCTCGCGAACCCTGACGGCGCAGACACTCTGGCAGTCAGTGACAGCTTGTGCTGACCTTCAGGTTTTAGCCTTTCTTGTTAGACATAAATAGTGAAAGCTTTCATTAGCTTGGCAGCTGCTTCGCCAACTTAAGTTAATGAATCATATGAGCATCGTGCCAGATATAAATGAATATGTAGGTGCACGAGAAAGCATGTATCCTCTGAAAACACAGCCCTCTGCTTCACTAAATTACCTAGCCATCTCACGTATTCACGTACCTGGTGTTCACGGCATTCAGGATTAGCATCTGTTTCCCAATCTAGCAGGATTATAGAGAGCAAGACATGCCTTAGGACACAGTAGGGCCGGCTGAAGCGGTGCTACAGCACACAGTAGCAGAGAGGAGATGGGAAGGGGAGGAATAATATTAAAGTACATTTCCAGGTGTACGTCCATGTAAATTGATGAAGGCATTCATTATGCGCTTTTAAGGAGCTCTTTCTGTCTCCCTGTGTCTAATTTTCTCATTATCTGTGCGCAATATATAGGCGGAACGTAAGACAGAACCTTTAAAGGTATAAACCCGTTCATCAGTAATTATTGCTTTGGACTTTGAACGTCAGTCGCAGATAGACTATGTAATTACCGAACCAACAAGTTTCTCCTGTACAACTCGTTCACTGTGTCACCATTGTCCTATACCACAGGTGCTCAAAATGGTCTTCATGCTTCTATATTAGAGCATCTGATTAGCTCTAGTGTCACCTAGCATGACCAGAATGGCCAAAAAGACATTTTATACAAAGATAGCTGGGAAAAAAAGGCCATTGTTTGGTGGACAAATTTTGGTCTACACTTCCTAGCTGACGAGTATAACAAACCCTCATGCTTCATTTTTATACTTTTATAAGGTAATACATTTGAGTTGTTTGTATAATTGTTGTAATAACTAGCATTATAGCAGTTATAAACAGTCATCCTTCACTACCCTCTGAGTTTTTTCTCTCCGTTGATGGTTAATAATACAAAGACCAAAATGTAGCAAGGACTCACTGACTTACAAAATGCTGACACGGGAGACTCCTCCCACGAATGTTAAATAAACGCCTCCTCAAAGGAAATGCATACGCTTTATTCGCTTTGTTATTAGTCTCGGATTATGTCAAGCACCTGCCGTACAAATCCTTCCGAACTAGATTTATAATGATGACATATTATGAGGACTGTCCTGTGGTGGAAAACCTCCTGACACTGGAGACTCCTTCCATAAATGTTAAATATATGATTCATTACATGATGCTTTACCGTATCACCGTTGATTAATTATTAAATGACAAATTTTTTAAATCTGTTTTAGGCTTAGATTATGCAGAGGGGTCCCTGTGGAAGCTGTTTCTATGGAAACAGTAATGTATTATGTATTAGTTATGTATAAGAATGTTTATTATAAAGCTGTGATTTGAGCTACAGTTGGAAGAGCTGCTGTTATAGAAAATGACTCCATACCTTCTGACCAATCAGAACTGCCAATCATGGCTGTCTATGTTGATTAAAAAAAAAAAAAATAAATAATGGATCCCGCATCCTAAAGCTTTGCTGTAAATGGTGGCTTTTTCAACTCGTACTTTAAATCCTGGCACTGAATCGCGCATGCAATCAACTAGAGACAGTCCTGACAGATACAAATACCTATGACCTGTTATGAATTATTTAAAGCTGTCATTAGAATAGCCAGGTTCACACCCACACAAACACGCATGCACATACACACACACTTGTCTTCCAAAGGAAACACAAGGCAGAGGCAGTGAGATAGCCCCTGGGGAGGACTGCAGGAAAACAGAAACACAGAGACCGGCCCTGCTCCTGTACAGCTACTGCAGAGGGGAGGAAAAAGACGTAGGGAAGCAAGCGGGGCAGTGAAAAGCGAGTGCAAAAGGGAGAAAGAGAGAGAGAGAGGCTATCTGGTACTTATGTGCCTTTGAGATTTTTTTTGTTTGTAAAGACAACAAGAAAGGTGTGAAAGAGCAGAGAGTAAAGGATGGAAGATATATTAGGAAGGTGTATTTTTTTTCAAAAGCACCACAGAGAGTACCCCAGATTAAGGACAGGTGAAGTGCTCGAGGACGTGGAGAGATGAAAGAAAAAAGAAACTGCAATATGAAAAAGAATAAAGGGAAGGAAATAGGGAAGATGGTTCCCCTGGCTCCTGAGCTTAAGGACATGTGAATCCAGGGAGATTGAGTTTAAGATAGAAAAATAGAGCGAGAGAGAGAGAGAGAGAGAGAGAGAGAGAGAGAGAGAATTAGTTGCAAGTAATACGCACTACATGTTATGTCAAGATTGCCAGTGCAAGTGAGACAACAGAACGCCCCACATTTACAGAATACTAATAAGGTAAATATCGGAAGCTGTATTGATGGCTATAGTGGGGATTAAGCAATCAACTGAACACAGGAACGATGGTGGGATTCAGCGGTCTTCCCTAGGTTATCTGAAAAAAGAGACAGATTTGAAAATGTTAAAAGCCACTAGATTCGTAATAGTGACTTTAAAGCAGCATTCACGTCCTAGTTTGGGAATATATTACTTTGAAAAATGCACGTGTGTGCTTATTTCGTTTAAACCTGCTTGAAATTCAAAACAGTTCAGTGTTCAGAAATTCTGGGTTTAATGTAACCGCTCTTTAAAACCATGCTGAGAAGAAAAGCATCTCAATACATGCCAACTCCTGAGGCAGATGGGCAACAGCAGAAAAACCACCTCGGCTTCCACTCCATGGAACAAGAATCTACAGTGAAGCTACAGTCTAGCTGTCTGTCTAGTATTCAATCCTATATACATTGCGTGAATTATGTTATCTAATTTGACATATTATTCATTTCTTTTATTATTTAATTGTTACATTTTTAATACTTTTTACTGTGAAACAAATAAGGTACCGCATTTACGATTGAAAAACGATAGATACCCAAAAAGCCTCCAAGCCAAATCAATCCCTCACTAGTCTTCCTAACAAGCCGTAGTGGTAATTGAGAAGATGAATGCAGGCTTGGCACCGACACACATTGCAAAACTCTCGGATTAGCCTTTCTTGAGAAACAAGGTCCGGTCGGGGCAACTTCAGTGGCTAATAACAAGAGCTTTGGAGGGAAGAGTGATGAGGACATTAGCGTAATGCATTGACTCGCCTGATTGAGGTGTCTGAGCTGGTCAGCTGTAGGTTGTAGCAATTTGGATGTGTGAATATAAATGTCACGAGAACAACGGCATGGTTGAAAGGCTACCTGCTGACATGGCGTTAGGGTTATATTTGCAGTGAACGCGTATGTAGAATTGAATTCGTAAGGAATACAATGGAACTTGACTTTATCAGAAACAAAATGAGTAAAAAAAAAATCTATGAAGGCAATAAAATACACTCGCCTGGACCTCTGCCATTCATGCAATTATTCAACCAGTCAATCATGGAGCAGCAGTGCAACGCAAAATCTTGGCTTCCTGTTCACATCATGGTTGTTGGTGCCAAATGGGGGAACAACTGATATCCAGGGATTTTCACTTACAGCATTCTCCAGAGTTTACAAAGAATGGTGTGTAAATCAAAAACAGTGGCAGTTCTCACCAGATGCGAATCATCTTGTTGACAAGTGAGCTCAGAGTAGAATGGCTAGACTGCTGCGAGCTGGCCTGAAGCTGCAGTAACTCATATAACCACTCTTTACAACCACGGTGAGCAGAAAAGCATCTCAGAACATACAACATGCCAAAATAAGCTAAGAACAGGAATCTGAAGCTACAGAGATTCAAATTATTCATTATTATAATTTTTTTGGTTCATCTATTATTGTGTCAGGTTATAACTATATACTTAGAAACATAACACGTATATGTCATTATACTGTATATGGGGTGTTCATAGAACGTGTTACTCGAAATACTGACTAATGATTTCACTTATTTGAGCGACCTGTCTAATCCATTAGAGACATTCTTTTCCATTCGTTTTTTCAAAGTAACTCAATAAAGGATAAAAGCTGCTTTGAGGTGATGTTACCTGTGTAAATTGAAAGGCCACCCAACACTACCAGACTGTGCAAAGTCTCACCGGTGAAGTCCCAGTTGCCTCCGCTGTCAGAGTTTACATATTAATTACAGGGGGCAAGCGAAGTTCAGTCCCACTGTGCTAGCGAATACATGTGAAAAGGATGTGTTAAAAAGGACCAAATCCACTGAAAGCAAAAACAGTGGCTAGCCCAGGTCAGAGACCCTGAGGAAGTGATACTTAGCCTCAATTAAATGCACCCTTTCTACATTGGACAGCACACCTAAAGCAGTGTTAAAGCCTCAAAGGCAAAGCACGAATTAGGTGTCGAGGCCTGGAGTGGTGAACCCCTGCAGTACTTTCTGGGGCTCTTTGGATGGTTTCATGGTCATGCTTTCTAAAAGTCGTGAGTATTTTGGGTCACTGGTACATTGTGTTTTTGGGCTACATCCCAAACTGCACACCTTACACACTTCCTCAAGGTGTCAATGCTATTTTGGTACTATAATGCACTCCAGAATTATTAGCATGTAAACTCTGATCTTGGGCTATGACTGTAGATAAGCGGATACGAGGCCAGAGGTAAAGGGTTTGTCACCACCAATCCGACATACAGCAAGGATTTGTTTGTTGGCCTTGAAACATGGCGAATCATTCATTGGATCATTTGGGTAGACTTTTATACCTTTAAACTAAACAATTACTTATTGAATTGTCAGCCCAAATATTTACTGCATCTACACTGCATGCCATCTTACCATCCCAACAATGCTAGTTAATAAATCGCCATTGTTTTCTGCTAGCCAGACTCAACTAGACTACTCTTCCATTATCAGCAGACAGTATAACAACCCTCAGGAGCTTGTTGCACTATGCAATGAGACATCAATTGAAATCTCAGTCCAAACAGCCCTGAGAAAGCATGCTTGTGTGCTTGTGTGCATTTAAGCCTTCATGACTGATGCCCTGAATATGCTTGAGCTCCATTTATTTTCCGTTCACCAGGGGGCATTGAGTAGTTACGACAGGTATAATAATGGCAACAGCTTGAATGGTTTCTTCTTAGATTTCACATAAATGTCTGCTGCACTCGCTCAATTGATTTTTTTGGTAAAAAATAAGGAAAGAAAAACATTAATGTTAAGTCTGCAGAGAAATAAAATACTGTATAACGTGATGTTCCCGAGCTGCTGTGAGTCATGCTGACATTGGGGATTTGAAGGTATACACTATACACCATCTCTGATACATCAAATGTCATCACAGCCTAACTTTAGGCCTGATAGAAGGCCGACTCTGAAAGAAGAGCTGCAACCAATCAAAAGGAGAGAAGGAGTGAGAAAGAATGAGTGTGTAAACAAATGAGGTTAAGAGAGCGAGAGGGTCTGATACTACACTACAAGCAAAAGGGGAAGACTTTCAGCTACTCATCAGAATGTTTCAGCCAAAACCGGCACCACTATGCCGTCAGGTTCTTTAGCAACAACCTTAATCTTCAATTGCCCCTTTTTCAATTGAATAAAAGCATCAGACAAATGAGAAAAAATGTAAATAAATATAAAACTAGAAAGGTACTCGGAAAGCACAGACCTCCAGCAAGGACTCTTCCTATAACATGCAACTCTGCAACCGTGAGCACTTTATATATCTGGATGCATTTCCATTGCAGTCTTCATATTTCTACATTGGCTATATTTTGTCACTGTTGCACTTGCTGCTATCTACTGGATTTTAGGATGTAAAGCATCGTTAAGCGTAGACTTCCGCCAAATACCACTGAGAGAAAGCGTAACTAACTTCGTCGAGCTACCCCCGGTGGGTGAGTCCGGGATTTACTGGGTTCTTCCTTGGCCAAGGCTATACCCTGCCACCAAGTTTCATGAAAATCGAGATGGTAGTTTTTGCACAATCGCGCTTAAAGTCAAACAGACAAACCAGACAAAAACACATAGCCTGCTTAGCCGGGGTAATGAATAAGCATCCAAGGCTCTGGTGTCTTTTTTCGTTTTAGTTTCATGAACTTGCATTATAATGCATTATGTAACCTGTTAGTCATATAAACAGGCTTTACAAAGTGCTACAATGGCATATTAATATTTAAATGAGCATGATTAAGTTATTTATACTATCTAACAAGATAAAAAATGCATTTACGATGCATAATGAATAAAGGACTAGAGCATCTGCCTGTCTCACTCAGTTAAATTAGGAAGTCCCATCTGTTTTTAATTACAAACACAATTGTTTCCCATGTTAACTCTTCGATGAGAACGAGTCCACACTTTTTAAAACTCTTTACAAAGCCAGCTTCTACAAAAGGAAGAGGAGGGGTGTTTGAAAACGTTTGGCCTGTCTGTGCTCTTAGCGTAGCGCTACTCCCAGCATTAGCTTAGCATCAAGGCTCTCCTGTAATCAAAATTCGGATTGTTGAGGTAGCAGCTGCTCCTGCTCAATGTCCCACTGTCTCTAACGACTCGCTAGCTCCATGCTTAGCGCTTGTCCCTGGGCCACTCCGCAGCACTTTGGACAAGAGACAAGAGCTGCTACATTGGTAGCAAATGTAATCATTTGTTCTTTGGAAGAGATTCAAAACCTTCTGGGAAGTCTTGGTGGATTTGTTTTGACTCTGCATGAGCTTAATTAGAGTCGTCCTACATGGTGATGCTAAATTATCATCACGGAAACGTTGTTCTGCCAAATTTGTTTTTTTTTTTTTTTTGGTATAATAATTAAAATGAGGGTAAGAGTTGCACAACTGCAATATTATTCCTTTACTGTCATCTACTGTCTTTATACATTTTAATTCTGTAAGAACATACAAACATTCCATTTGGTCTACCGAAGCAGCGAATTGAACACTAACAGTTAGGGTGAAAGATGAAAATTGTTGATGTTTACATTGTGGCTGAAATTTCTTAATAATGAATTCTTAATGACATAAAATCTCATGGCAGATCTGTAAACTACAGTGACTTGTAAAGTGCAAAAGACAATAACAAACCAACAATGCAACAGCAAATCAGAAAACCCGACAACAAAACTAAAAATACAAAAGAAATGTCCAGCGGCCAAGTTCAGAAAACACAAAACTGAAATTTTTTTTTTAAAAAACAACTGGAAATGTATAACAGTGACAGCAAATCCGAAAACATAACAAAAATAAAAACGCAGCAGCATTTTCAGAAACATGACAGCAAATGAGAAAATGCAAGAACATAACAAAACGAAACCACAAATGCAAATAAACAATAAAACAATAAAAAATAAACAAAACTAAAAACACAACAGCAAATCAGAAAAATAAACAAAACCAAAAACACAACAGCAAATAGATCCTTACTGAACATCTCATACTCGTTGCTGATCGCACGACTATCCCAAGAATTTTTTTTTTCAGTGTTATCTAGTTAGCCTAGCAAAAAAAGTTAATACAGACTTAGTTATATTATAACACTGAAGAGTTCTTGCGAATGCTGTAAAGTTGACAGCATGTCTAAGTAAACAATGTAAACAAAAAACTCAGGTTCATGTTTCCTCAAACTGTAAACATCCTCCAGCTCCCAGTTTTCAATTCAGCCAATCAATAACGAGCATGCGACGCTAAAGGACCGCACCCTTTCTGTTCTGAGGTTATGCTGATGTGTTTTTCAATTTGCTGCTGCATTCTCGGGCCTCCAGGAGGCACAATAACAGCAACTGGTGGTAAATCTTCTGCTTACACGCAGCATGTTTGATTTACCAAAATAATGGACGTTAATTAATTTGAATGTCAGTGGAATAAATTACGTGTAAAAATATTGGGCATGCTGCATGATTTACAAAGAATAACTGTGTCAATTAAGTCATGGGCAAAGGCAAAAACAATTTGAATACAAGCCTTATTTTATACGAAACTATTTCTGACTAAAGGCAGAGACGTGTAAGAAAACTGCGCACGAGTAATTGTTGAAGTAATGATTTTTGAGAGACCTTTTTTGATTACTTAAGCTTTTTTATTATTATAAAGACTCTGAAAAAAGTAGTTTATCTTGATCTGGTGGAGCCAAACGTTCTGGTGGACTCGAACGCTGGAGTCGAGCGCAAATTCAACACGTGTTCTTCGCGTGTATTCATTTGAACCCACGATCGCCGTTCCCGAGACGTGCTTTCTAAGCTACGCTTCGAATGCAAAATGAATTGATTTGCATTGACATCTATTATGCTACTTTAGATTAAAAACATACACTCACATATATACATATACATCAATGAAACCTATATATACATAAACACGCAAACCAGACGGAATGATTCGAGAACCCATTATGTTGCTCGTGATTCTTTGCAGACGATGTCAGTAAATCAGCTTGCACGTTTTGAACCTTCTGTAATTTGGGATTACAGTCAGGAACGGCCGCGGCTAACCTCACGTTTCAGAGCTAATATCGAGAGAATTATAGCAGTGCTTAGTGACACACAGAGAGAAGACAGGAATGTTTAGCTGCTCTCTACACCATCCAAACAGTCATGCTCATTTACAACTACCTCCAGATGGCTAGCACCCAAACTAATCCATAATCCACACTCTATAAAAGAGGAAAAGATGGAGAGAATAGTGCTTATGGGGAAAATGCATTCCGTTATGTCAAATTGATTTCAGCTGTTAGGGGTTATATGGGACATTTCCAGGTTTTAGCTATGCAAAGGTGGGAGCCATATTGTTCAATTAAATTACATTAAATTGAATATGCAGTGATTAATGTAATACTTGCATCTAACGACTACTCAAGCAGCAACAATATACCAGACTCCTAGATCAATGCTGGCCATCTTCTCATTCATATATCATCATATGTATTATTATTGTCTTTTTTTGTATTAGATTTGACAGCAAAGGGGGAAAAAACAGTTTGCTATTTTTTTTTTTTATCCCTGTATAAAGTGAAGGCAGTCAGAATTTAAACCTGGTAAGTAATTGCATGTAATACCTCATTCACAGTGCCATGTCTTTCACTTTTAAACATTTATAAGGGTGTTCCTGGTACCATCTACCTAAACAATGCTGCAGACCAAGTGCACCCCTTCATGGCATCGCTATCCCTAATGGCAGGAGAATGCGCCTGACACACTGCTATAATTGTTTAGGAATGGTATGAGGAACATGATGATGAGTTCAAGGTGTTGACTTGTCCTCCAGATTCCCCAGATCTCGTGGGATGTCCTGGACAAACAAGTCTGATCCATGAAGCCTACCTCATAATTTACAGGATTTAAAGGATCTGCTGTTAACGTCTTGGTGTCAGGACACCTTCTTGTGGAGTCCATGCCTCCATGAGTCCGAGCTGTTTGGGTGGCACAAGAGGGACCTAGACAATATTAGACCGGTGGTTTTAATGTTTTGGCTGATTGGTGGATATTACACCACTTGTCAGGTCTTCCAAACTATTTTTCGCTTTATTTTTTTGTCTACTTCGACAGTCCAGACTTCAATCCCGAGCCCCGAGCCGCTGCTGACTTTGAGACTACCGATCTCTGACATTTTTCTGCTCGGTCTTGGCCTCACTGCCCACAGGATTGTTTGTTATTATTATTTTAATTCTGAGTGAGATATCAATCATATGATTAAAAGATGATCAACCATGAGACCTTCTTCGATTTCTTACTTTACAGTGCGTGGACTAAGCAGAAGCTGAGTTACTTCAGAAAAATTATAAATAAAACCTGGACTGTATGCAATTTCCTTGAAGTTGTTTGTTCCTGCTTTGACAGCTGGCCATGTTAGGAGAAGGAGGAGGAGGGGGACACTGGATAAATATAGTGGTGTGATGTGGGTGTGCCAGTGTGAAGTCCTTGCCCGACTGACACGACTTCAGATTTGAGTTCCCATCTGTGTGGGAGGCAGAACGAGACGGAGAACACAATACGTGGATGCTCACTGCTCTCCAAGGGCAACTAGGACACAACCAGACCTTTACGGAGGTGGATCTGACACGTGCAGAGCAGCCAAATCGAATTTCACTTTTTCCGAAAGTCACATATATACGCACACACACACACACACACAGACAACCCTTCAGATGTGTATATTGTACAAGGATGAATCTCACACAGAGAATTTGAGATCTTGTGGGTTTAGAAAATTTCAGTCCGAGGGCCAGCACGGACTATCATTTAGCGCCATGATGTTTCCTCCAAGTATATCATTTGACCTCCGCGATTTAACAATGGAGCATGCTAGCATGGACTGTCCCTCAGGAAACTGACAAACCAATAAAACATGACATGAGCCAATCAGCAAATTAAACGAGAACGATTCACAGCTGTATAGACGCTTTAAACTCGCCTGGATTCTCATAGAAGCTTCACAATTGCCACCGCCAGCAAGCAGTTCCCGACCGCACGGTTAATATTCTGCCCTTCCCTGCTGTTCTGAAACCTGAAATGGTTAAAAAAAGCTCTGTTTCCTGTCTCTTGTTAAGGTTATCAATTCTGAACATGCTAAATTTGCTATTTGAGTTTTTCTTTAAGTCGTTAAAATGTTAAAAAGGGGGAAATCATTACGGCACAAGCCTAGTGCCCAGGAGGCGTTCACTTTTCTTTTTTTTTTTTTTTTTGTAATACATAGGAAAGTGTCAGATATGGAGTTCATGGAACAAAAAAAAAAGATTCATGGTTCTGTGTGATGCATTTACAAGCGTTGTTTATTCACCTTCAGAAACTGGTCCTTAATTCCATTGTAACAAACAAACAGTACGGCCAAAAAACTCAAACTCCGCAGTAGCGCTGCACGAGTCTGAACGTCTCCGCGCTGTCGTCTGACTAATGATGCAAACGCCACACCGAATTTCCCCGAAGAGTCCATCACGATGCAGCTCAGTATGTAATTAACAGGCACTAAAACGCTGACAAGGTGTCTCGTCGTCTGACGCTCATTATCGGCATGCCGACACACTGTATCTCGTTCGAGCGTAAGCGCGGTTCGTGAGACGGGACTTTAAAACCGTGCGTGTTCACCTCTCATCCTCCGCACAGGGGAAGCCGAAGCGAGAAAGTGAGAGAGAGAAAAGAGAGAGTGAAAAAGATGGCCACCCGTTGTTTATTGTCCTGCGGTAATGGGACTGAGTAATTTCTCATTTGTAGTAATATCAAAAAGCAATTACGCACGGCGTGAATAAAAGCCAACCAACAATGGAGGCTATCAATCATAGTGAAAGAGCATGAACGCAAAGGGAGTATTTTTTTTTCTTCTCTTCCTCCCTTGTTCTTTTGTTGCTGCTTGTCTTTTGTCCTCGCCTCTCATCAGAGTAATGGATTTGACTCACGAGCAGGAAGAAAGACAGACAGGGTGCGAGGGAAAGAAAAACAAGTGAGAAGGAAATGACATGAGAGAGTAAGGAAAAAAAAAAAAAAAAAAAAGGTCCAAAACCAGGGCTTCTTAAGCGCTTTTGAAGCCAGGAACCCATTTAAGTGGGAAATGATTACCCGGACCCCCTCAGTTCGGATTTATTTTATGAAGCTAATCCGACTATTCAAATATTAGGCTCATTATCCAATACTCTAGCTATTTATTGGAGCCTTAGAGCTTTTTTTTTTTAAACTCCTGAACTTTTCATTTACAAAGCATGTTAATCCCAAGCTGATGTTATTTATAGACTTATTGGGTTTTTAATTATTGAGGTTTGGATTTAATCAATTCATTTCATGCAATTAGTTTAATCAGATAATAACTAGAGGAAGCGAAGAATAAAGCGTATTTGAATAATAACGGATTTTCTTATTTTCTTTCCTTTTTTCACATGTTGCTTAATTCAATTAATCTAAAAAATTAAATTGTAGGCTTTGTAGAAAAATGCTACCACGAGTGTAATTTTCTAGGATTCCTCACAATGCATCATGGTGAGCTTTTTTTCTTTTCTTTTCTTTTTTCTGGTGTTGTTGATAAATGTCTTGATGTGTAGATTTTACAAAATGGTCAAATTGGCCTTATCTGGATGATCCCCTTCTGTGATGTCGATAGTAAAGACTGCGTGCAAATACAACAGGGTTCACAGTGCCATAGCAAGACAGGCTAATAGTTTTATTCACTTTAATAGCTTCTAATGGACCCTTTTACAGCCTACAATGATGATAGGTTATACCGGTGATTCTCCACGTCGGGTCCAGTGGTCCGTGACGCATGGCCAGAAGGTCTATGACTTCCTTCCTTTCGTTTTGTTACAGCAGGAAATCACAATGTCACAGTATCAAATTTATAACATTTAAGAGTCCAAGCACCAAAGTCGCCTCTATCCGTGGAAATGTCCGGTGGCGCCAAAATATGTGTTATAAAAATTGTATCAAAGGAATTTATACTAAAGGGGATTTATACTGGCTTTACAGTTAAAGGGATCCCTGGCTACAAAAAGTTTCAGAGTTATTGGATTATACTGGATATCTGCATCTAATCTAGGTTCGGTTTAAGGAAACCAGTGATTTGGCAATTTGATTAAAAGAAGATTTGCAATTTCTACAAATTCTGTATGCTGATTTTCAGTTATATGCCAGCTTTTAAACTTCATATGCATCGTAAATGATGTACATCAGGTATAATGTTCATCGGTTCAAGTTTCACTAAACGTATAGCTATAAAAATCAGATGTCATGCAAATAGAAATAAAATGTAAATAAGATAATTAGGCCATGTATAGCTGCATGAACTCTACAGGGGTGCCTTTACTTTTGAGGGCATGCCTGATTTTCACGGTGTTTTCTTTCATCCATCCATCTATTTTCTCAATACATTGGGATCCAAGCAACAGATCCGGTGTCCGATCTCTGTGATGTATGTCATGACCCCTGCTTCCTTCCCACTGGCGCGATGAGCCGATGATGTCGGTCTTGTTTTTTAGAGATAAAGAAAAGCGTTTGCAACATGTGCTATCATTTAAACCCCTATGCATCCCAAACGCTCCCTTTTCAACATTCTATGACGGTGTTGCATGTGTGCTATTACTATGCTGGCATTGCTGAATCCACATCCCAACCATATCTCCATCCGTACACAGCGTCGTGGGCCTAATAAGGTACGGATTTTCAATATTACGCTGTCTAATAGTCCTACAGCCATCTGCCACCTGCTCATTTACCACCTGTCCTGGGCTTGTCTTGCACAAACAGAGTAATTGCACATGCTCCAAAAGAAGACAACAGAATGCTACCGCTGTTGCTACGAAGGATCAAAATCCGTAACGGAGTGAACCGATTCAACAGGCTTCACAGAAACACGGCTTCAAAGCCACGTCTTGTTCTAACGTCTCAAAATCTTAAATAAAAAATATATATATATTCACAGCATGGCAGTTTGGAAAACCTTGTTTCATGTTTATACTATACTTATGTCATTGTCCCTTGTACTTTTTTTGTTTTGCTAGTTCACATGAGACAACAGCAGCTAAACATAACTCCTAAACCTAATTAGCTAAACACATCATGCGCAAATCAGTGTGTAAATTGGTAGAGTTACACATTATATGTTAGATTTGGGGCTAGCCTTGTTGGAAGACTAACAAAGCAAGCTAAGCGTCCTAGTCCTACACGCTCACCGGAGGAACCGGCGATCTCTGGTACTTCATCCCAAGCGTTATTATTCTTCACAATATCTCTGTACACATTCAAAGGACGGCTGTATATGACAAGATACGTGAGAATATTTCCTCCATTTTGAGTAAATCGAAACTGATCTCAGTCGTGAGTGAGCGAGGAGCTGAGGAAATGTCTGCCCACATGAGGTATAAGACTGGGCTGATAAATTAATTGAGCCAATTGTGTGAATTCGCCTCTTCACATGTAATCTAGAACCGAAAAAAAAAACCACAATAGTGCCAAGGGTCATTTATTGCGCAGTCGCAATTTCAGCCCTGTTTCGCATAGAAAATGGACGCCTGTCTTTTTTTTCCCGCTCGCTAGTGTGAACACAATGTTACCAGACATAATAAAAAGCATGCATTTAGACAAAACATTTATATCATGGCTTGGTTAATGTAATGGAAACCTTCCAGATGGGTTTTTTTTTTTTTAGCTATAACCCTAAAAACGCCCGATACTCCATCATATTAGTCTCAACCTTTATCTCAATGCTGATAAAACATGAAATATATGCTTACTCTTTGCCAGACTTCCTTATAAATACATAAATATTGACCCAGTCAGTATTTGTGAGTACCTGAGGCCATTTAGATTAAAATATTCATTTCATTTTTATTACAGCCTCTCTGGCAACCGCTCGAAACGTCCTGGGGCAATGTGGAGTTTCAATACCTTTTAACAATCTTAGATTCTTTTCTCTATCGCTCTTAAATTCCGTCTCATCCGTCCGTCTGTCTGTGCATCTGCTCCCTTGATGTTGTTTCTCATCCGGTTCATTTTCTCCTTCTGTACCCTCCCAAATACTTTGCGCTCTAGATAGATTTGTTTTCATAAAATACATTAAACAATCACATGTTGTACTTTTAAGCCATTGTAGTCAGTTCTAACCGATATAAACAGTACTCAACACCTTCTGACCAATCAGAATCGAGCAGTGCTGTGGTATCACCACTTTCAACTCCAATTTAACAAGTTGACCTGACACGTAACTCAAGATATAACTCGTCTTAAGACTTTCGGCTCATAAGGTTAATGAAAAAGTGTATACACGATATAACACCATCACCAAAGTATATTTTCTATAAAAGCCACAAGCATAATTACCTATAACCACATACTTAACATGTTATAATGCGTTCATTAGGTATTACTATGATAATTCATTTGTTGGAGAAAAAAATTAAGACAGCTCTATAGCAATGGTGCTTTTTTGTTAGATTATGAACACTACTATAATGAAACATATTACAAATATGTAACGAATAATAAAGATAGCTACAAAGTATAACGTGTTTCCTTTAACAATTATTTTATTACACAACGAAAGCCTTAGGAATGCATCACAACATGACATGCACGTGTTCGTAGTTTGACCTAAATGCGACCTTCATGGAAAGTCGTAAAATTTGTGCTTGAAAGCTTCACGTCATGTCACATCATATTCAATATTACGCCGTATGACGTGACGCACCGACATCCAATGACTTCTAACTCATTTGTCATAATAAACTTACATCGACTACATTTTCTTGTCTGTTGTTTTTACACCGAAACGATTATTTATGGCCGCTGAAGCCTGTTAGTAAAAATGTAATCAATATTTATGCCAGTTGTTCAGGAAGGGCTTATGTAGTTCTATGAACATTACCTTTGAGAAAACAGTAGGAGAAGGCATAGCTTCACTTCCCCTGCCTGAGAGACACTTTTCAAACGTTTCAAAGTGATATTTTAGTCTGTAGGAATCCCCAGGGAGTGAGACGGGTTACATGTCTGCATGTACAGGATATAATAAGCACCGGAGTACCACGAGGCCGAATCTCATAAGCTGAACTACTTCTGAATCTCGCCAGGGTAAGGCGGTAAAGGTGTTTAAGTCAATTGCCGGGATAAAAAAAGGTCATGTTTTGATCTTGGGTGTGCCAAATTAACCCTGATGATGTACCTGGGTCTATAGTCAGAGACTGTACACCAGTCATACATATACAATACATAATTGAATATATCAGGATGCCAGACCTTTCATTATCAGGGAAGCATTGCTTTCAGAGTGAGAATTGTGAAACGGGGCAAGGGACGGAGCCCGAGGTTTCCCACATTGCTGCCATGACGTGACATCGACGCATAAAATCTGTAAGGTGATGTCCAAACAAACCGTAATACATGTATATAATATATACTACCCAGGAAGTGATATTAAACGAGGGGCCAGTGCCTCTCCCGATTATCCATCGCCTATGCAGCGTGTCAGTATACTCTTACAACCTCCATCATACCTTCCATTCATTTCTGGCCCCTAATTTCATCATTAAACATTTACATCCTGCAGAAACATGAGAATGAACTGGGTCTCTACTCAAGTAAAAGTCGATAAGCATTTCTAAAACGGCTGTAAAAGAGAAAAATACCTCCACGGCAGCAATTTAAGACCCTCCGCATCAATAGGAAGCGGTTTTGAATCGAATAGGCAGATATTAGCAGAGGCTGCAATGAATATTCTTCTGATGGCATTGACATTTCAAAAGGATGATTCAATAAAGACGACGCTTGAATCGTATCCTTTTTTTATTCCAAGGCTGACAAGGAAGCTAATTTCAGGAAATCCTTATGCAATATATAGAAGTCTTTTATACGTTTCAGACTCATGACAAAGTGATCATTAGGAGCGATGATTCCGCCCGACTCTCAGCAGTGAGATGGAGAACCGAAGGCTGTTTGTTGGTGTGAGGTAGAAAGAGAAAAAATGAGCTTGTGATGAATATTTCATCTCTCCGTTATACCCTTAGAGTTACAAATCGGTCAATATGAGTTGCAGGCTTGGAGCTGGAACTATAGAGCAGGCAGCGTGACCTTTTAAGACTTTTCTTTAAACCATTTTGGGCAGTTGGTATGCGATGAATTCAGAGTAGAAATGCAGACAGTTTTAGTCAGTGTAACCGGCAAGCAATTACTTAAGACTTAAGTGAATAATACAGGCTGGAAGTTACATAATTATGCTATTAACAGCACATAAAATAGTGTTATTGTTTATATTATATATGAACTTTAACTTCATACACTTACAAATTTGATCATTCTTTATAATGTTTTATGAATTGTTGCTCCATATTAAATACATTCTGTAAATCTGCCATATAAATCGAATAATCATATATTCCCGATCAATAACGTCAATAAAAACCTTGTTGTATAACTTTGGCCTGGAGGACATCGGAACGATTAACTAGAGTCACTGCTTATTACAAGGATCCATTTTATTATTTGATTTATTACATTTACATAAAGCGAAGCAGGGGAATGAAATGCTTAAATAAAATCCTAGCAGGACCAGCACAGACCACCAGCAAGCCAAATCTTTTTTTTTTTTTTTTTTTTTTTTTGCAATTTGAAAAAGCAAATCAAAAGAATGATAAATTAGTAACCATTGCTGCACAATATAAATAAAGAAAGGGAATATATTTCATGGCTTTTCCGGTCGCTGCATATCAAGAGTAGATAAAGCATTTATCACGTATGGTTAAGCTTTATGCTTTTTGTTGCTATACTTCTAGAGCATTATGGAAAATAAATAGGACATGCTAAACTGCTCAAGAGTGCTGAATTAAATCACATCTGCAGTGATTAACATGGTAGACTATTCGTGTTTTATGTCGACTGCTATTAGAGGTGTAGAGGGTTTTTTCTATCTTAGGTCCGCATTTTCTATACCACTAATTTTAGTCTTAAAGGTAAATGCTTGTCCTTACAAGAGCGATTGAAATTTCTTGTCTCGTCCCATGGCACGACTGTTCAAGAAATATTTTGTAACCTTAGATGCATGAACTAGACCCAGGTCGTAGCCGTTGTTCTTAGACAGCAATTAAAAAAACCTGAGCGACGTCTGTAAACAGTAAAGCCACCACAGGACTAGCACCTTATTTGAACTTTCCATGGTGCACTTTACAACATAAAACAAAGCCAAGAAATGTACATACAGTGTTTCCAAGTCCATACACTACCAGTCAAAAGTTTGGACACACCTTCTAATTCAATGTTTTTCTTTATTTTTATGACTTTAAATGAGACTGGATAATGATGGACTGTTGTTTCTCTTTACTTAGTTGAGCGGTCGTTGACATAAAAGGTTATTAGTGGAAT
>JAQQZR010000013.1:7601465-7620720 GCA_030068235.1 Notoglanidium macrostoma | reverse complement strand
AGTCACACTTTTACACACGACTCGGCATGTGCCTCTGTGTGTGTGTGTGTGTGTGTGTAATTTATTTGCAGATGAGCTTGTGTCTCAACTGTGGCAAAGCAAATTGACACGTCGCTCAATCCAGACTTTCGCTGAATAATAATATTATAGCTTTGTGTGTGTGTGTGTGTTAGGACGATGATGTAATGTTAATGGGCAGGGTCCTGCAATCTGACAACACAAAGAAGCAGGGTTCTCCCTCTGCACAAGGTCACTATTCACTGGATCTCTTTAGAACAGAGTCTATACACTTGTTGCGTAAGTATTCACCCCCCTGGAACGGTTCCATATCACAATACCGTGTTGAAAAGATTCGGTTAGACAAAAGCAAGGGAATTCAAATTCCTGTGAACAAAGTGTGCACAATCATGAAGAAAGGAGGACAGAAATGCATAAGTGCATGCTTGTTTATTTTATTTTATTTTTTCAAATCTCTCTCATGTGAGATGTCACTTTAAAGCATGCACGGACAGAGAGGAACCTGCAAATATGCAAGCAATCCTATTCCAGTCTGCAATTTCCATCTAAATTACTAGAATCCAAATAGCTTCTATATGTTCAGTAGTACTTTTGAAGAGAATCGTTCCATTTGGAACCAGACGTAAATGTCTTGGTTGCTTTTCAGAGGTGAAGAAATCATAAATTCATTACGTACAAGCTCCAGAGTGTGGCCCTGTCCTGTGTTATTGGACATCGTTGGCTATGTTAAAAGGTGCTAATGAAACGAGCTAGCTGGCCAAGTGCATTAACACAGACTGAAGGAAACAAGCACGTGTTCAGGATTAAGTTATTAATGCAGCAAGTCATTATCCAATATATCAGCTGAGATGGAATGCCTTGTCTTCCTGTTAATCGGGAAGTGTAAAGGCGAACACGTGCTTCCTCCGAGACATGTAAAACTAACTAGCATCTTCAAACTGCTCCTCTTGCTGCTTCACAGGGCAATGGAACAGCACACACTCCGAGGAGAGCGCTGTCCGCCCTCTTCCGCATACACGCGCCTGCGATTAGCTAACTGTGCTTGACAGTGGGAAGACATTGCTGCTCATGTTGTCGGATCTTCCTGCCAATCCTTTCTGAAGGTCATGGTATTAAGGTTATATTAAATGGCTTCGGATATTGACACGGTAATTAGCTGCTCCTTCATTCGTAGCTAACGAGTCGCGTCTTTGCTGCGTCGCGTATGACGACTCATCTTACGGTCAACCTTGAATCTGTAGGCGGCTTAATAAACCGCACATGGCTCTGCTTGTCCTGGCGGCCCGGACTACTGATTTGTGCAGTTTTCTCTCCGAGTTATGTTTAACAGTGCTTTCCTTTGTTCCCAAGACGTTCCTGAGCTGTATCCATAGATTGCAACGCTTTAATCTCTGTTCATTAACATGCCTGAAACGATACCCCTTAGTCGTAGCTTTACTGCTATGCTAAGCAAAACTAAGAAGGCATGGTAATATAAAAAAGGTTTTCACAGGTTCAGCACCAGTGCACACGGAATAATAATTGCCCTCATCTACCTCAGGAAAAGAAGAGCTGGACACCGAGAGCTAACCATCGTACACAGAATTCCCTTCTCTAAAGTCACACAACTATAATTGGGGAGTGCGTGTGTGTGTGTGTGTGTGTGTGTGTGTGTGTGTGTGTGTGTGTCCAGGCTTTCAATTATCCCTAGATTAAGTCTGGCATACCAGAAGGGAGACGCCTAAGATCCAATTAATCATCAGAATAAATCAGCCGGTTAAATGACGTTAAGGAATTAGCAACGAAACTCCCAGCGCACAGTGGCTCGATAGAATTATCAAGCCGAAGTGAGGGCCAAAGTCTTAAGTTGACTTTCCTCCAACTCTTTTTAAGGACTTTTCAGAGCGGCTCGGCAGGAAGCCCGCACAAAGCGAGTTCAAGTCAGTTGGCCATTACTGAGCCCGGGTAGCGCCGAGCATTTCAAACACAGCCTTCTATCTCTTCCTGCGAACCTTTCATCTGTCTTTTACTCCTTCTCTTTCCTGCACTCTCACCCTCCTGTGGGTTTTAGCTCCTGCCTCGCCATAGTGACGCCCAAATGCGTCCACGGAATGGAGTCTGGGAGTGCCCGTGAAAGCCCAGTGTGGCGTCTTTTAACAAACACATCAGATATGATTTCAGAGCTCTTGGAATTTGTAAACATGGACATGTTTCTGGGCTCGGGGAAAAAAGTGTCATTTCGGGACGAGTGGAAGAGAAAAGCCATTGCTGCTAGTTTCTTTTTTTTTTTTTTTTATATATCTTCAAAGTCTGACTATAGAAGGAGAGGAGAAAAGTAGGCGATGTGATGAAGCCGAACCCTGACGTCTGTGTGGCAATGGCAGCCGGCAAACCCCAAACACGACGACTTGCCAGAAAACTCTACAAACCTGCACTGACTCCATAAGCAAACTGCACGAGAGCGAGAGAGAGAGAGAGAGAGAAAGAGAAAGGAAATGGAAAACTCACGATCGCTGCAGTACGAGCCTCCATAGGACGTCATGCTACAGTCGCACGAGAAGCCCTCCCACTGCTGCAGACACACCCCCTGATTATGGCAGGAGTCCTCCGTGCAGGTGGTGCTGGGTCCTTCACACACACACACACACACACACACACACACACACACACACACACACACACACACACACACACACACACACACACGTTAGTATGTTAGCAATCAACCAACATGTACGCAAATTAAAGCGACAGACATGCATTTGTAATTCCAGAATGCCTATAAACATCCAGATGGAAATAATGCCTCCTGCATGGCAAAAGTATGTGAACGTTTGCTTGTCCAGCAATAAGTGCAACTAAACATTTCTGGAGACTGCGGATCAGCGCTGCACATCAGCTTGGAGTCCATTCCTCCGTACAGAACAGCTTCCACTCTGAGACGTTGGTGGGTTTCTGTTCTACTATATTGGATTAAGGTCAGGACTTTGACTTGATCATTTCCCTCGATAAATAAATGACCGGGTATAATATTTTTTTGTTCGTCTCATTTGTTTAATTGGGCTTCTCTCGATCACTTTTAATTCTTGTGGGAAACTCTGACGTCGTTTTAGGTCATATTTATGCAGAAATACAGACAAAAAGGTTCACAAACTTTCAAACACCTCTGAGACAGATTTTTAGGTTTTGGCTTGAACGTCCAAAAGACACCGCATCATGTCCCGAACTCGCCACTTGATGGAAAAACGAAAACATAACACAGTGAAGGTTGGAACAGTGACAGTAATTACAGTGTGACAAAAGAGTACTTTAATAAAAATTTTTTTTTTTTTTTTTTTTTTTTTTTTTTTTTTAAGGAACAATACCTTTGACAATTTAATTGCATAGTAAATCTGTATTTAGATTTTTTGGCCCCTGAAGCAGTCCAATAAAAACGTTCCTTTTTTATCATGAATAATAATAATTCATATTTACATAATGCGCTCCAAGTAAACAGAAAATAATCAATGATTGTACTGATTGTAAGGATTGTTAAAAAAAGTGCATGCTTTTTCCCAGTGCCGCTAAATACAGAATAAAGTCATCTAGCTTAATTAAATGTAACTGGGCATGAATGTAAACATACCGTACGGCAAAATAAAAACTGCAGCAGATTTAAACCCTTTATGATGCATTTCGTTTATTTAAATCAAAGCAGGAAATGCTTTTGTTGTTGCCTGAAGCATACTGGTACAGCAACTGATTCACTTCATGAAAAAGTCATTAATCTACACCCAAACATTTTCGTTTTGCCCCGTAATGGGATGGGTGCTCAAATGAGATGTTTAATTTGATCAGTAAAATATTCTACAAGCCTGAAGAGCTCATCAATCATGCTCTAATTATCAGCAGACTCTGCGGAGCATCAGTTGAACACACCGTTATTCCTGGAATATCAGAAGGTCGATTTAAGCATAATTAAAGCTGTATGACATTCAAAGTCCGTTTGGGGCGTGTGGCATGAACACATTTGCTTTGAGAGTCTTCATGGGCTGGAAAAATAACAAAAGTTGGGTTTAGAGGGATTAATGCTACTCGACGTGATTTGTAAATAAGCCGAACGAACATAAACCTTCATAAATGTTTATAAATGCTTATTCCAATAGATCGGTGGACCAAATACACAACTGCATTATTTGAGTCGAAGTATAGATGCTCCTTGGTCAGATATTACTCCAATACAAGTGGACGTTTAATTTGTACTCGAGTTAAAAATCCTTAGTATTCAAAAGTACTTTTTCAATGTTTTCTTTTTATCCTTCCCGCAATGCATTTCCAGAACCCGGACAGCACGTTAGTCATTAACGCTAATTCAGCATTTTCGCTAGCTAGCTGTTAGCATTGCGCCAGCAGTGGATTCAACAGCTGAATAAATCTGCAATGAAATAAAACTGCAACTACTACAACTTTGTATAAAATGTTGATCTGGAACGAAACCACCTCGCTGCGCCTTCCCAGGCTGGGAATTTAAGAAATTTTTTACAGCTTCAAAGTAACAGGAACCTTCTTAGAAATGTAGTGCAAGATTTGTCTTTCGAATGAAGTGGAGTAGAAGTCCGAAGTTTATTAAAAAAAAAATAAGTACAGATGCTCGAAAAAGGCCGTGCTCAAGTAAGTGTGCTTCGCTAATAGCAACACAGCTTCTACTGTGGAATTTCAGATATTGGATAAATCGTTATGAGATTTATCATTTATGTCAGGCGTCATTAATGGCGTATGATGGCTTTATAAGCGCTGGTGTTATCTACAGACGCAACACAACAGAGAGAAGCTGAATCTTATCTGTGACACTTCTCATCGCAATGGAGAGCAGAGAACATCTACTGCTTCCTGCAGCCTCTTTCTGTATTTCTCTCTTCGTCCTCTCTCTCTCTCTCTCTCTCTCTCTCTCTCTCTGTCTCTCTCTCTCTCTCTCTCTGTCTAGCACTATTGACGTTTTCATTGAGACAGAGCGTTGCAAGATTTATCTTCTGACTGCGTAACACTTTGCAGATTTGCATTTTTAACGTCACCGATACAACATTTAATCACCAGACGCGATCAGGTAACAAGGTCAAACGGAGCGATACTAAGACGTCTGTTAAATTTTTAGACAAAGGGCAAGGCTGACTGTCAAAACGGCTAAGCAATATAAAATGCAATAACGGTTTTCCATTTTAAAAGGCTGCATGAGTGAAGCTTAAGCACTCGATCTGCTTTTAATACTCCCTGAAACAGAAATGACACGCTTGCTTTTGGGAAGATGTGGACGGTAATCAGGTTGTTTTGATAGAGGTAGACAGAGGTAAAGCCGAAACGCGATCTACGGCTCCGTGGGGAAATCACAGTACAGCGCAGCCCGGATTAGAGCTCTTGTGCTTTAAAAAAAATAAAAATAAATAAATAAAAATCCAGCCTAGGCTGAGCTTACAGTTACAAATGAAGTCTGAGCACAAAGCTGATATGTTTGTCTAGAATATTGCTGGCTGGGTCCATTATCAAACGCCACGGGATTGGGGCGAGCGATGGAGGGGGTGATGACTTTTAGCTGAGGTAAGGGCATTCTAGATGAGCTGTTACCATTACGGTTATAAAATAATGCTTGGCCTTTTACGGTTATTGTGTGCCTGTAAAGGTTTGTTTTTAAAGCGCGCAGAGGCCGTTTTTTGGTGTAGTTCGGGGCTTTTTGCTGACACAAGGGGCTTTGAGGACAAACAAATACCACATCATATAACTAGCCCTGTATCTGTATAAAGTTTTGCTTTGCTGCACTTCCACTATGTTTCGACGTTCAAGGGAGGAAAAAACGCTACCCTCGGCACCCAAAACAAGCAGACTGATGTATTCGGGTTATCGATTTCCTTTATTCGCAGTTACTTGAAGAGAAACAGGTCCAGGATGCAGTGGATTAAGGATGTAATGCAATGCAATGCAATCCAAAGGTCAAGAGTCATCCTGTATCACGGCAAATTAATTAAGATTAGCTCCTAATAGTTTTAAGTCTTGATACAGGATTGTAAATTGGACTTCCAGGCACACACAACATTGGACTTGCTAGCTAATGAATTTATAATTTGCCTATCCCCGATGTTATGTTCTACAGAGCCGTGCTCACGACACGGAAAAATGATATACATCGCAGCCCCGTTTTAATAATTTGTTCCAATCTAGTTGAACCGTGGACCCGTTTTACCGATCCCTTCCCCCGTACGATTTCAAATCAAGGCCACGTTTTAATAATCTGTTCCCTCGTTTTAGATCAACTGCGGCCCACATTTTAATAGATCATTAGTGAAATTGTCGCCGTGCGTTCATTTGCTCCTTCGTTTTAGTTCAATCACCTTCGAATAACCCGCTCCCTTTTTTTATTGAAATTGTGGCTACGTTTTACTAATTTGTTCCCTTGTTTATTTCCAATCCAATTCAATTCAGCTTTCTTTGTTTTATTTAACAGACAACGCAGCTTCACAGAAGTATTTGTTCCCTTGTCTTAAATAGATCATAGCCATGTTTTAATAATCCGTTCCCATGTTTTAGTCGCGTCGTGGCCAGCGTCTTTTCTTTTCAAGTCGTGAGCAAGACTCTGCGATTTCCAAACGTCTCCTTGCTTAACAAGAACGACCCTCCCCGGATGCGGGGATTAAAGAGGTGACTGACCGTCGCATCCTCGGTCCACCTGGCCCACCCTGTGGAGGGCGTCTGCAATCAGGTCTGGCAGCCTCCCGTTCAGGTCCACGGACGCCAGGCAGCCCTGGTAGCCGTCCCGGGACGCGATCAGCTTGGGCAGACTGTTATACATCGTCTTCCCCACACCTCCTATATACAGCTCTCCTAAAGGAAGAGAAAGAGAGAAAGGGAACGATTACTAAAAGAAAAACAGAGATATATAAATAACCAAAGTCTATTAGCGTGAGGATTAAAAGAGCCTGTTCATCTCATCACTCGCCCTCTCCGATGCGTATGATCTCTCGGACTCTCGCGTTCTCTCTGATGGACAGTGCGCTGGCCCGGTCACGCAAGCCTTTAATTGACTCGCAAGCGAAGTGGCATCGGTTTTCCGTAACAGAACTCTGCACTTTGTACATACATCAGGCTTCCTTAACACATTTACTCCCTATACTGTGCAATATTTTTTGTTTTATATATATATTTATATATATATATTTTTTTTAAATAGACCATTTATGTCATGTGATGCTTGATATACTTCAAACTCGAATTCTTCCCAGGCCACATCATCGAAGGTTAATTCATTTTGTATTCCTCGACAGGGATCTGAAAGTAGAATAGGAAATGTATATGGGGCAGGAACAAAAATGCTACCAGAAGCTATTCAACACTGTTTGTCACGTGTGCTCCAAACCATAACCATGGGTATGGCCGTAGTGGTGAGGTTTTGGATGACGAACACGCCGAGATTAGACCTGTCACTCTGAACAGTTTGATAGATCACCATGTGCTGTTGAAGTTTCTCAACCTAGTGACAGAAAACAGGCTTTTTAAATCTGTTGTCCTTCCATCACCCTTCCATCTTCGATCACATGGGACTTTTTTTATCGACTTCCCCCGCAGTAAGCGTTCATGATTGACAAACGACTTGGGAGGGAACTTGCCAATCTCTCTTCTGGATTCTTATTCCTGTTGAAATGAAACTTGAGAATTTCCTGAACACCGCTGAACGATTCTCAAATGCCTCAGCTGTGGTGCTGGATTGTTCTGACAAAACCAAGATAAGTAACCGTGTTCGACTTTTAAGTGAAATAGCGTGATCGATCCCTGACCTCGGCATCGTAACAGAAATTCTGCTGTGTGAAAAAAAGTTCTTTTTTTCCTTATATTCTTTACA
Source organism: Notoglanidium macrostoma (assembly GCA_030068235.1). Lineage (NCBI taxonomy): Eukaryota > Metazoa > Chordata > Actinopteri > Siluriformes > Auchenoglanididae > Notoglanidium > Notoglanidium macrostoma. Next base: position 7,612,859 of record JAQQZR010000013.1, on the reverse strand, counting down.
CGTAGACATGAATCGAACATGTCAAGATGACGTATAAAGAGAAAAAAGAAATGATTGCTGCACCGCTCTGTGTCTGTTAAATAATCACTGGTGCTCTCATGAGCGCGTTGATCCGAACAGAATTATTCAAATAGAGTGGGAAAAAAAATGAGAACCCTGAAGAGCGCTAATTGATTTATGTGTTAGGTTTTCGGGAGCCAACATGCAAATGGAGTCATATCAACTTATTGTATTTATTTATTTATTTATTTTCCTTAGCAGCTCGTGTGGTGCTTCTTCGCCGATCACAACAAATGATAACAAATTTTCAGCCGCCAAATTAAAATTAGGAGCCCAGAACAAGGGCTCATCAAGGTTACACTGCCATCTTCTAAGGAGGATGTTATGTTTACACGTCCCGAGGCTAGTGAAAAGCTTTGTTCTGCATATCTGGGAGCGGAATTCTAGCCATAAACGGCCGATGCAAAAATATTAGAACTAGAACGTGCATATCGCACCTGCACAATAATAGAGACTGGAAAGGCGATGCAATTTATGAGTTGAAATCTAACCATTCTTTCTGATCGATTCCTCTGGAACACACACACACACACACACACACACACACACAGACACACACGTACACACACCAGACGGGACCTCTGATCAATAACCATTCTACAGAATCTCACAGATCGATGCCTTGCCAATTTGCCGTATTCCTGGCGTGCGCAGACCAACCCCACAGTTGGTTAAGATCATCAATAAGCTTCTGCGTCATCTGCTGCAAACGTTCCCGTCCTGGAAGGCTGAGGACTCAGTATCGCTTTCCTTAAAGGCGATGTTCATAGGGCTGCACGAAACCTACGTAGCCTTAAATGACAAGTGACATAAAGCCACAAAAACATTTCCGAAGGTTTCTTCTTCGTCCAAAGGCATCAGCAGAAAACATTTCCACTCCATAGACACTTACAATCACTGCTTTGCATTTAGTAACAGTTTCCTTAAAGGCGATGTTCATAGGGCTGCATGAAACCTACATATCCTGTCATGACAAGTGACATAGACCGACATATAAAGGCTCATTCCTAAAGGCATCATCTGATAACAGTTCCCCTACAGAGACACTTCCTATCACTGCTTTGTATCTGGAAATATTTTACTTACGGTCACTGTTAGGGCTACATAAACCTACACAGGCTTTAATGACAACTGACATAGACCTACAAAGACATTTATAAAGGCTACTTTTGATTTTGTTGTTTGCTAACTTTCAGCTACAAAGTCAGTTATAATGAAGTGTTATACGTCAGCAGAGACATTTTCAATCACTACTTTATATTCAGTGACACATGCATAGGTGTTCATAGTGCTACATTAAACCTACGTAAGTGATATAAACCTATATAAACATATAGAAATGCTAATGTCAAAAGACCTCAGCTTTTCTTCATTATACATTTTGGGTGACACTTTCCAGATTCCTACATTACAGTGTCATGATAACAGCTGCCAAGTCAGTTATACTGACAGGATCATAAATTAAAATGCGTCTTGCGAGATCTGATCACAACTGGACGGCGCTAAATACAAGTGTAAACGACCTCCAAGACGCAGTCGCTCAAACCACTTGCTGAGCTGGTCTGGGACACATTTGACCACATACCTTCTGTAGTGTAAACGCTAATGCGTCCGCGACACGGACGTACCGGGAAAATACGTCATTAATGCTGGACGCAGTGGTTGTTTTGGTAACAGCGCGACACGCTAGAAAAAAATGGAGAGGAGCTCCGATGTACGTGGTTGGAGTGCAAGAACATAATGAAGGTGTGTTGCAGGTTTAACGTTTTAATATCATTTTGTGTATGGAACTTTGACCTTCTAGAGGAGGTGATGTAGGCAGTAACGAAATCTGAACAAAAGTGTTCAGCTGGAAACGCACGATAGACACAGGTGTAAACGGCGACGTGTCTCAGCTGTCCATTTGTGACCCGAATGCTCAAGATGCATTTTAAACCCAAGTGTAAACAGGAACAAGGTTGGATTGTGTGTAGAAACAATTCCTATATCAATTAACGGCCTTTAAAACTGATATATCAAAATTTGTCAGTTTTGAAAAGAGCTACAGTATGAGCTATAATTGCGATCCTTTTATCACTCGGAAAGTTAGCAAGAGAAAAAAAAGGAGTGTTATAATTCACATCTCTATCTCTCCAGTCTTTTCTGCTGATCACAGCTTCGTGCCCAACAATCGACTGATTGCCCTGTGGTGCAGATTGATGACACACTCACACCTTCTTTTCCACAGCTGCACTTAGACATAAGAGCCAAGAGAAGAGACGTGGCTTTAGACTGTATAGTTAGATGGATAGTGATATTATGTTCAATAAAAAAAAAACAGGAATATGAAAGCAGAGCTATCTGTCAGTGTCCAGCTCCACCTTAAACAGAAAGTGTTTTACTTTTGTAAAGTCATGTTTTATAATCAGCTCAGAATATCTCGTTGGCAAACATGATAAGTAGGTACAAGGGTACATCACCAAGATTAATTATACTGCAGTACAACCTTGTGTGTTCGTGCACTATAGATCACAGATCAAGGCCATGCTGCGTGATATAATTTGCTGAAATTGTTGATATTGGGCTAATAGACGTGTGAAGCGAAATGCTTGAAAACTACTCTACAAGCCACAGAGTGCAGTTTTTCGTTCCTGTCTCCACCCCATCCTGTCTTTGGTTTATCTTATTGTGTTCGTCTTTTCCGTGCTTAGCTCTGATTTTGTCTGTTTACTCTTTAACTCTCGTCGTGTCACAATATTTAAACTTATTTAAGCTTACTGGAATAATATCTTCCATTGGTTTTCATAGCCATATGAATGTCTTGTAGTCTGTCTTTATGCACACAGGTGACTTACGTTTCGCTGTAGTCCCGTTTTGGGATTTGTTGCCTTATTGTGTTCACCTGTTCTGTGTTTAGATCAGATCAGTTTGTTTGTCTGGTTTTGATACTAGTCCTAATTCCTCGGTTCGGCTTTACAGAGCTTACGATACTTGGATTTACTTCACTACATGTTAAATGTCACAAATAGCTTATTGTGAAGTAAAACTGAATTAAAAACAAATACAGACAAGCTACGTCTCACTGAATGAAATGAAATATAAATAAAAACGTCTGACTGAGTAGAATTTAAATAATCCATTTGCACTTCTGTAGCCATTACACAGTATATTAAAATTAAATTGTAAAATTTATATTTTAGTAACCAGTAGGAATAAGAAACTAAAAGCAAAGGTAGGTAGTGAGTACAGTGACTATATGTATGTGTTTACAGTTAAACTCTAAAAACTCTCAGGAGTCAAATGTGAATAAATGGTAATTTAGTTCCTCTGTGGCAGTAAACTAAACCCTCCGTGCAGTCTTTCTCGAGTCTCCCTGCATGCCACACTTGGACGCCTCCCTTCCTCCAATCCACAGATGTTTTGTGAATTGGCTAATTAGTAGAACCGTGTGTATTAGAGCATGGAAGCACATTATGGGAAGCACTGATTAGTCTATAAGTATCCTCCAAAAAATAATACATCTATAATCTAGGTGTCATTTCAATTAAAAACAAGTGTAAAACTTTTTTTTTCTTTTACCTCTGCTTGTTATACATGTATTACAAACAAGACGACATAGGGCCAGTTTCCTCTTGCAAGGTCCCATTTAAAAGCTAATTAGCTTTGCAAGCATATATACATTTTTGCTAATAGTCTCGAACATTAGCATATTTAAATATATACAAGTTTGGATTCAGCTTTAAGACTAGGCAGTATGTTTACTCCAAGTGGAATGCGCCCTTTGGTTGTGTTTCATGCTAATTAGTTGGCATTGCATAGATTAAAATGGAGAAAGCATGGGCTAAGCTGCTGTTTCAGCAACAGCTAACTGGCTTAGAAATGATGGCATGACTGCTTAGGACTTCCAAAGCACCTAAGCCCTGTCAAACGAATCCTGCAATTACAGTGACACTTCAGTACACAAAGCTGGAACTAATCCAAGATGGCAGGAAACACATTGGCACATATAACTTTGAAGTCTCTCTCTCTGCATACACTCGAAAATGATGATAGGTGTATCTGAAGCTACTGAAACGTGATCTTAAGTGCTTCTTTGAATATTTTGCCCCCAGGTTTTATAAGGCACTTACAGTCCCATCTACACACAATTGCATAGTGCTTTCCTTGTTATGTGTCTTGTGATTTTGTTTGAAATAAAAGTCCATGGCCTTTCTGATGGAAGCCATTTTCTCTCAGTAATCGCTGGAAGGCCGACTCGGAGAGTCTCTACTGTTTGAAGTGGAGGCTCAAAAGTATCTAACGTTCCCTTAACAGGTCTTGAGAAACACTCTCCGTTGCAAATAAAACCAATCAGAAGCCCAGTAAGGCTGACTACATGGCAAAGTGGGACTCCCTGTGCAATATCCTTCAGTTTTGAACGAGCAGTCAGGATGGCCAGACAGGGAAAAACAGACATGGAGATTAAGTTGCTTTGGTGAGAATACCACAGCATGTTTCTGAATGCACTATTGGAGTTGGGTTTTCTGTCTGGAGAATAGATATGCAACAGATATAATGCTTGGGGGGGAAAAAAAAAAAAAAAAGAGTCAGCAGGTTTACGCTTCTAGGAAACGAAGACTCTCCGTCATCCAGTTTAAAGAGCAAAAATGCTGACGAGGTTGCTTTTCTCCCCCATTCCATTTTCATTCTTTCTTTTCCTTTGTCCCATATTGCCTCTCGCTTTGCAATTTTCCACCTTTCAGTTCTACTTTGGTGGGAGGATTCTTCCACAGGAGCTACATAAGCCAAGTGCATGTTGACCATTCAGACAATAATGTTGCATGTCCAAGGTGTGTCTAGATTATGAAAAAATCATTTTGGCAGAGAAATGTTAGATGATGCCAAGCATGCTGCTATTGATCGATTCAAACAAATCAGGCTGATATGGTTGGATTTCAGTTTTTGATTGTGAAGAAATGGTGCAGATGCTAACCTCATCTATGCTAATGCTAATTCTATCCATTGCAACTTGCCATATAAATTGTCAGACTACTTTGATATATTTTTGGGGGGCTATTATGTGAAGCCAGCCAACTGCATCTTTTCAAACTGCTGCACATGCAACAGCAGGGGGCGTCACTCGGGGGAAAGCGCTATCCACCCCCCTGTGTATGCATGAGCTTGAAGACTCGCTGATTGGCTAGAGTTGCTGTAATTGAAAGGGAAGAGCCTCCGTTATGTCACCCTGAGAGCACGGCCAATTTTACACGCAGCCACGGATGGCTGTGGGATCATCGGGATTCGGAGTAGCGATCTCCAGATGATAGGAGACTACTTTGATCTTAATGCTAAATAGCAAATATTACCAACAAGGGTGTGCTGTTTTAGGAAAATAAACAATGGGAGTGTGTTGTGATGAACTGGAGTTACTGTTGCCACACCAGTGTTTATTTTTTTTCCTTCCTGTACCCCCGACAATTTGCAAAGTATTTCATTTATTGATTTAATAATGTCACGTTGTAGTTTTTCTCCATTTATAGTTGCATTTAATGATCTGGACTAACCACAAAACAAACAAACAAACGAAACCCAAGCTTGTCATGTTACCAAGAAAACGTGAAGTCCTCCATCCTGATTGTTGTGTCGGAAAATGTAAAGTTATTTTTTTTTGTGTTACAAAGTACTGGCACTGGCTGCCCTTAGAAAGGTGTATGTCTACTATAATAAGCCTTTATAAATGCTGTGAAGGGCTATGCAGCTCCTATGAATTAAATTATAATCATTTCCATATATAAAAAAAAAACATTTCAGCTACTCTTTATTTATTTATTTATTTTTGTAAATCCATTTATTCTGATCCATAGTGATTTGTCTTGCGGGATGTGACGTTCAAGTTCCTCCAATTTCCTGCTTTATTGCCATAGCTGCAGATTCCTGTCACTGATACGCGACCTCTTGAGTGAAATTGGCCATAGTGAGGCTGAGGTTGCTTCAGGGTATTGTCACAGTAAAATAAGACAGATGAATTCGGACAGGATGTGGATCTCACGGGGGGGTTAGATACAAACTGTTTTTGTCAAGAAAGCTGGCATGTGTTAACCACTTCTGTTAGTATCCACTTAGTTGTTATCTGTACTTGTTTGGACTAACTTCTGTTTACACAACCATGTTTATGGTAAAAATGAACCCCTTTAACTTTCTCACATACTTCTGGTTGGTCGTACAAAATATCAAGAATTCAGTTTGTGTCCCTTTAAAAGGAACTACACTTTCTTCTCCTGTATCTTCTCAAACCACCAGTGGTACATCATACATCTATAATGTCCACTTGTGATTAATGTATTCTCTTTCATTGCCAAAGGACCTCCAAATTGAAGTCAGCGCCCAAGCCCATTAATAAATAATGCTTAAAAAAGCATAACTGTTTTTGATCTTTCTCCCCCCCTCCATATCACTGCTCCCTGTAGGGGTGGGAAGAGTAAGATCACCATTTCCTGTCCATATCCCTGAAAGCAACGTGGGCCAATGAGGACATTTCACTCTGTCCAGACTTTCAAAAGGAAATGGTAGGGACGGTTTTAAAAAAGGCTTCTCGACTGTTTCAAATATTCCTTGAGGAATACGTTAGCTCATCTAACGGCAGGTTTAATTTAAAATGTCTGGGGAAGAAGGAGCCTGGAAAAAAAAATTAAATAAAAATCTTGCTCTCTTCTGGGCTGAACTGTAGAACATCCATTTAGGCAAGTCACAGTTCAGGCTTTGAGAGGAGCACATTCATTTACACCTAAGTGCCTTTTAACCAGCATCATTTCACTGAAAGAGTTTCACCTGCCAGATTCATTACAGGGTGAAAAAAGGGAGAGGTCTGTCTTTTGGCTTCACCACTACTATCAGCATCTCAGCTGTGATAAAACCTGGAGTCGTCATAGAAACCACTGGTGTTCAAGATGGTTCAAGTGCGTTTAGACTCTTGTGGCTTGAATCTATGATATTCTTACAATAATAACAGAGACGGCTTCATAAGTGCAAAAATCCGATCCAAATTTGCACAGGGGATGTTTTCAGAGATCGATTATGCAGCTGCAGGTTGCCAGATCTTTCTTGAGTTAAAGTGTCCAAGATTTGGGTTTTTGTCGTAGCATTTAGACCGCCGCTTTAAAAAAAAAAATAAAAATCATGGATAGAAAATATGGATTACAGAATGAATGAAAAACACAGTTTGATGGACAAGCTGACCAAGCACTCACCCACTATTCCCATTTCCCACTTTAAATTATATCATGTTTTTCCATAAAAAAAAATTCAGATCTCAAGATAAGCAATGTGTCCAATTAAAACACTATTTGTTCAGATTCCCCCCACACAAAAAAGAAACAAATACACTTTTCATGCACTTTAAAAGGGAGGATACTATTTATGTATTTAATTTAGGCCCCGGTGGCAGCCCAAAACATGAATTTCTGAGTGAATTATTGTGGTGATATCAAACCCATTGCTCAAGCTGGCATTGTGCAAGAAGTTCATGTGCATTAGTAATTCCAGAATAAAGTCTGTCAATACATCTAAAGTCTGAAAATGTGACACAATGTGCACAATTTTGATATTACATCCTCAATGTGCTCATGCGACCTCTGAATATGACCCAGTAATAATAATCATAATAATAATAATAATAATAAAACTACTACTACTACTAATAATAATAGAACAGAATTCATATGACTGTTCATAGAACTACATGTTGTCATTAGCAACGACATAACATTAGACAAGTGTACGAAAGCTAACTTACTTTTCACGTCTATGTCATGATGGTGCCATGACCCTGGCAGAGGATTTCCTGCTGAGAAACATGGAACTCCTTTTACTTACTTTACACAGAGTATGTCGATCTAACAGTACGCCATCATGTCGCATTAAAAACACAAACCACTGGGCATTAAGCTGGTGTGAGGTTACTCTTCTCAGCCCAGTTAGCGAAGAGCAGGTGGCTGTTACACCCAGCTCAAGCGCAGACGTTTTTCCAGGTGAGGAGTCCATCACTGCTGCCAGACGGTGTGTTTGGCTAGGGGATTTTGGTTTGGCACAGGAAGCGGGTATTATCTGAACCGAATGCACATGAAAGCACACAAGCACACTGGCACTACCTCCTGAGCAGACACACACATGAAAGTTGAACAAACAGAATAAGAACAGAGAAAAAGAACGGCTTGCTTGCCTCACTCATATTTTCTAATGCTGTTCTTAAACTTCCTCTGTCTACTTTCCACCTTTTTCCTCGGTCTCTCCCGTACTTTCAGCCATCATCTTGACTAATGGATTTCGAAAGACATTTTGATAAGCCCAGGTCATGATTTAGATGGTAAATCACACACACTTCCAGTTCTGCAGTACGTGACATTTAAATAACAAGTGCCTTTCCCAAATTCATCCCACATTCGGTGGTGTAAAGTAAATGTGTGTGTGCGTGTGTGTGTGTGTGTGCCCATGACAAAAACCCAATTTCACCTTACCATTATGAAAATCTATTTTTGCTAGTGTTAAGACCACCCTGCTGTAGCCTTATTGGAGAATAGTCTAGGAGAAGGTAGGCCATTTTTGAGAATCTATTTTACTTTTTTTTTTCTGACAGCAGTTTTAACTGCAAAGCAAATCAGAAGTTTATATTAGTATGCTAATTTTAGTACATCATTGTTTCTATAGTGTAGTATAGTACAAGTGCCTATATAAGGACTTGTATGGTGGACTCGCCTTATAAAAAGATTTTTTAAGACAAGTCACTTGTGACATGATGTTTATTTAGCATTTTTGGAAGGAGTCTTCAATGCCAGTGCGTTGTAAGCTGTAACTAGGTTTTCAGGATGGAGGGCTTTGCAGTTTCTCAGTAACGTGAGAATTTTTCTGTATTATTAACATCAAGAGACAGAGAAAAAAGAGGCTGATGAAGCAGCGAATCTTTATAGCCGTTATAATGTAAGTGACACCAGGAACTAACGGCTCACGACATTAAATGTAACTGTAAGCTGAAAAAAGAATCGACGTGTCTTTTGTTACTGAATGAAAATGTTGGGCCTCAACATTCATCAACCTTTCAGTGAAGAAGCGTAAATGTTTGCGCAAGCTAAACAAAGGTAAAATGTTATCCAGTACATTAAAAATGCACAGCTGATTTGCATTTGGTGATCACATAACTCCGTAAACAGGCCAAGTTCACGGAGCAGAATATGCACAATAGCTATTAAGCATTCAAAAAAGAAGAATTTCTGAGGCAGAAGATGAAGTCCTTTTGCGAGAATGAAAAATATAAATTACCAATGTATCCAGCAGTCACAGAACCTGAAAAAAGCTCAAATATGGAGCCATATATATATATATATATATATATATATATATATATATATATATATGTAATTGAAGTCAAGAGAGAATGATTTGACACAAAAACTTGATTTAAAAAAAAGCAATACAGCTAATGGACAGAGTTTCTCTGCTACCAGTGGAGACCAAAGCATGACAAAGCTTTTTAAGATTGACGAGATGCTGTGGCTAATGGAACCAGCTTCTAAGCCAGCTTTCATTCAAAAGAAAAAAAAAAACACATACGATAGGAATATATAGGCATATATATATAGCATTGTTCTCTAAATGTCCATTGCCTTCTAAGGACATCATGTGTGAACTCCCAGTAATATCAATTCTGCCATTTGCATCTACACAGACCAGACCACCGTCCTTTTAGCCTTATTTGTCTTAAAATCGATTTGCTTTTTGAAGAACTTGCTGTCCTTTTTTATACCTTTCCTTAATGCCATTTAGGCCAAAATAAAAATAACAAGGCTGAAAAATATGTAATTTGTGTGTCCATTTGAAATAAACAATCGATTTGATCTCACTGGTAATTATAAGGATAGAATCTGATCAATCAAGTTTCACATTAGTCTGTCCTCTTATGCATAAATTCACACACACACACACACACTCAGGAGCGAGAGTACGATATGAACGTTTTTATGAAGTTTCAGGGACACCATATTATGCGTGTAAACGCTCATACGAACACTCATACGAATGATTTGATTATAATGCCCCGTCAAGTTTTATTCCTTACGTATTACGTTATAAAGTTTTATAATGTAAACCTGAGATATCAGGCTACCTAACAAGCCCCAGTTTGTTGATACAGACTATTTCCCACTGTCATCAAACTGCCAAGTATATTTGTAGCAGAAATAGGCTCTTCTCCACCCTGGTGTACTGCTAGAGAGACTGTTTCAAATCACATCATTTTTCATCCTCCAGAAGGTCTTAATCAGAAGTGTGAAAACCACAGGCGTATTTCATCAGCGCTGGTGGGAGCATCGGAGTGAGACGGAAAGCCTTCTGACTGACAGGAGGAAGTCAATCTGGCTGGTTCTGTGATGATATAGTCTGTCTACAACTGACATACAAATTTCAAGGCATTAATGTAGGACTGAAAGGTTTTAACTTTGAGCACACAGGGGGGATAAGAAGGATAATCTGTTTCCCGGGGAGGGTAAACTTTGTAATATTACCCTTTTCTCACTGATTTTATGTGCTGCATCATTTGTACCTTTTGGGATTACTGTGAAATAGAAAGTTGTGTGCTTGAACCAAATTAGACAATTATCCAGGGGTCTAGACTTGTATTTCCCTTAAACTGCAGTTAATAGACCATGTCTGTGTCAGCCAGCAGATGATCCAGTGAGCGATACTGGGTTTATTATAACTTTGGAAGGAACACACTGATCATGCCAAAGTTTAATACTAAATATTAATGATAGTTATTTTTACTCAGGACATCCTACTTAAGATACACTAGCCCTATTCAAATTGGATCAGATTTATCAGTGGAATGTCAGTAATAAATATTATACGCATCAACTCAGTGATCCGGACAGCAATAACATGCACACAGGACGAAGGAGTGACAGGTTGGGTTTTCTATGAACCCGTATTTTTGAGTCACGCAGTCAAATGAGCATGATCCGTTCACAACATGGCATCCAAGCGGTCATAGACGCACTGGAATTGAGAAGAGACTCTGACTCTTATTTCAAATTTGGGTTAACTAAGATTTCAGCAACAGTTTAAAAATACAATAAAATAATAATCAAGAAAGATACAAGAAGCATCTCTCTTTCATTTCACAGCTTGTGAAGCGGTTAACAGCTGTTGAAGCGTTACTGATACGCGTGCTACAAGTCTAAATACGACAATCAATGAGGATTATTATATTATTATACGACAAATCAAACGCCTTTTTTCCAATATGGGGTAACATCCATCCATCCATTATCTATACCGCTTTATCCATCTGGGTGGCGGGGAAGCTGGAGCCAATCCCAGCATCTTGGG
>JAQQZR010000013.1:7547169-7568247 GCA_030068235.1 Notoglanidium macrostoma | reverse complement strand
CTCAAAAATACAACTTGCCTAATAAGTCTGCAATCCCTGTATGTATATATATATATATATATATACAGTATATATTCACACTATATGGACAAAAGTATTGGGACACACCTCTTAATTATTGGATTCAGGTGTTTCAATCGGACCCATTGCCACAGGTGAATAAAATCAAGCACCTAGCCATGCATTCTCCATTTACAAACACTTGTGAAACAAAATGGGTCATTCTGAAGAACCCAGTGACTTCAAACTGTGATAGGATGCCACCTTTGCCATAATATGGTTCGTGAAATTTCATCCCTGCTGGATATTCCATGGTCAATTGTAAGTGGCATTACTGTATTATTGGCAAGTGTAAGTGGTTAGGAACCACAGCAACTCAGCCACAATGCGGAAGACTATGTAAAGTCACAGAGCAGGGGGGACCAACTCCATATTAAAGTCTATGTATTTGAATGCAATGTCATTAAAGTCCCTGTTGGTCTAATGGTCAGGCGTCGCTATACATTTGTCCTTAGAGTGTGTGTGTGTTTGTGTATACACAGCATAAACAGCATAGAATCTGTAAACAGCATAGAATCTGACTATTTACTGGGATTTGGCCACAGCAACATCTGATGCCCAATTAAAACAAGTTATAACAAAGCTGTTGCCTGATGTCCTGAAAAAAATTTCTGAAACATAACTAACATAACTAGAAGAGCACTTGGAGAGTGCAAAAAAAAGAAGAAGCTTTCCAGTGAGTGGCAGTTCTGCAGGCTTGTAACTGAGAGACATCAGAAGAGAATAGACAGACTGGTTCAAGCTGACAGGAAGTCCATAGAGACTCAATTGACCACTCTTTACAACCATGGTCAGGATACAAGCATCTCAGAGTGCACAACATTTCAAACTTTAAGGTGGATGGGCTACAACAGTAGAAAATCACACACAAATCCATCCTTGCCTACAAAAAACAGGAATTTGGGGCTACAATGAGGACAGGCTCACCAAAACCGAACAGAAGAACATTATAAAAACCACCGCCTGGTCAGGTCATAGAACCGATGCTCACTAGATGTTTTTTGCACCACTCTGTGCAAATTCGACATTGTTGAGCATGAAAATCCCATGAGATCAGCAGTTTCTGAAATAACGTCTGGCACCAACTACAACTGAAGTCACTGAGATCACACGTGTTCATCTAATATTTGACATAAACATTAACTGAAGCTCTTGACATGTATCTGCATGGATTTCTACATTGCGCTGGTTAAATAACTGCATGAATGAGGAGGTCTACAGGTTTTCATAACGAAGTTGTGAGAGGATAAGTGGAAATAAGTTCTGATGGTCACTATAGGCAGCATTAATACACCAAATTCACCTGCACTGTAAAGTTCCCTTTCTGAAGGAAATAATTATTAGTCATGATTAGTATTCAATCACACTACCAGAGTCATTATTATTTGTCAAGAAAGTCTTGCTGCAGAGCCTGCTTCGGCTTTTGACATCAGTGAAGAAAAATCTCCCACCTTCATTAATCTATCAACTATAGGAACTACTGCCATCTGTTTCACTGAAAGTAATACAGTCCATATCCTAGAATAAATACTAAATCTCCAGTCAAGACAAAAACTAAAAACTAACTTTCCATTTGTTAGAATATTTGGTAAACTCTCTGTTATTAATCTTAGAACTAATTCTGGGGCATCTTACTAGGATTCTGATTACAAATTCTTGCTTAATGCTTGAATGTATTTGTCTATGAATAAATAAAATAAGCAAATATATAAAAAAAGAACCCCACACCTATTTCGCAGTTGCTGCCCAGGTATCCGGTGCCTGTGCAGTCACAGATATACCGGTTCCAGCCCTCCTTGCAGAGCCCTCCGTTTCCACACGGGGTGCTGCTGCACCTCTTCTGGAGCTCCCGCGTGCAGAAGCTGCTGACCCCCGGAGCGCTCTGGATCTCAGCCAAGCGACGGACATCACGGCTCTTTCCATCGATAAACAGGTCCCGCACACAGCCCACGTAACCATAGTTAAGTAATGCTGTCCACACCTCAGGGGGAAGGATGAGGTCCTGGCGAGACTCAGGAAGCCCACCTAGATACATATCGCTGTCGAGATCGAGAATCTCGCTGCCCTCGTTGGAGTTAAAGGGCATGGTGCGGCTGTTCACCGAAATGGAACCTGGGAAAGAAGAGAGAGCAGTATAAAAAGAAGAGAAATCCCTTACAGTCCTAAGTAACTGTAAATTTTACATCTATAATATTAAAGTAAATTAGCCAGAATTCAATTAACTAGATTCATTTTGGGATTTATGGTGTATTTTTTATCTTTTTCAGTTTCTCAAGAATACAACATCCAAAAATGATTAATGATGAGTTAGCATTATAGACACAGAACAAAAAACAACCCGTTGTATTTCAAAAAAATATTTTCAAAAACATTTTTTAAATGTAAAAAAAAAGTGTATACGATTTTTAAGAATTCTTTACCATGAATTAAAATATGGTTAAATCTGGGTGATTTAATGTTTTTTAGCCTCCTTGTAGCCAAATCTGTGAGATAGTTCCGTAATTATTTGGCACCAGCAAAACACTATATCCTGCTAGATTTAAGTAACTTTTTTATGCACTAAAGAAAGTCATGTGAATGTTTATAGTTGTTATAATGAAACATTCTCAGTAAAAAAGTAATTTGCTCTCATCACTTGCTAGGCATGCCTAGTTATAAAATGCAGCATGTAACTATATATCCTGTGATGATAAATCGAAGAATAAATTGATGATTTAAATCGTGGAAATAAAAAAAGAAATATTATTACTTCAGGTTGTGTAATCTCTTAGTTTTTTCTTAGCTGTAATTACATTGTTTAGACAGCATAGGGAATAGCATACAAATGCATGTGACATCACCCTAGGTGGAAATAACACAGATCAAATGGCACAAAAACACACAAAAAACAGATCTAAAATGGGAAAGAGCTTTTGTGCAATTAACTGTACAAATAGATTAAAAAAGAAATCGAAGCTATCTTTTTGCAAGCTTCTCAAAGCAAAAGAAAAGAGAAGCAAATGGAGGTAGTTGTTTTATGTTTATTCTCCAACCTTCACAAATGTTCATAATTGTTAATTAAGAAAATGCCTATAATACTATATTTTTCTCCAAACTTTACAAATGTTTGTAAATAATTGTTGCCGGTTAAGATTTTTTTTGTTTGTTTAAATTCAAAAAAACTATTTAAGTTGATAAAGAATAGAAAAATAAATGTTGCATTATTTTGGTAATAACATTTTATTTATTTATTTATTTATTATTATTTTTTTAAATCTCATGGGAAAATGTGAACCCAAAATTATCAATAGTATACCCAAAATAATGGGAACAGAATCATGAATTGGGTGAATCATTTCATCACAAATCAATTAGGATTATTAATTATAACATAATTATAACAGTTATAAGATAAAAATAAGAATAAGAAAAAAAATGTCGCTTGTCACATTACCAAGAAACCACACTAGGAGGCAAACCTACTGACTGTTACAAATCATGGAGGAAATTTGAGTTTCCTTCCAAAAATGCTAAAACATAACAAACAAAAAAAAAATATGTCCACAATAAAACAAATTTTAATCTGTTTACGTGGAGCATCCTCCATACACGTGTAAGCTGCTACTATACAAACATATTAGAAGGAGCATATTAATATAAAGCTAGGAAAATACACTAGGCTTTATATTCTGAATTGTTGGTGTAACCCTTCTAATGATTCTGTTCCCTTGGTTTTGTTCTTTGAGTATTTTCCTAATGTTGCTGATTGACAATACGATCAACAGCACATTCAATTTGTGACAGTGCGGTATCCCAAAAGTTTTCTTTCATTGTCAAGGACTTGAAAACTATCACACCAGAAAACATGGAAATGTGCTAATTACATTACAGGTGTAAGAGTATTAGAGTGTGTGTGTGGTTAGAGCAGCAGAAGTGGCTCTCAGAAGAGATTCCTGCACCTGTCTGGATGTATCACTGAGAGTTATGATGCTCTTTTAATTGCCGATTAAAAAGTAATTTAGAGTCAGGCAGGCACGTCTTTATGGGTTTGTGTGTATGTGCATGAGACTTCCGCAATCATATCATAAAACTGGGAAAAGCAGCAATAAAATGCAACTTTCTCGCTTACGATTCCTCTAGACCTCCTGTGTCCTCACCTTTTCTCCCCTCTCTCTGAAAGTCGACATGACACCATTCCCCATCATTGACCTTCTTATTGCTGGCTTTGAGCTTGATGCTCCCGGAGCCCATGTCCATGAGCAGGTACAAGAAGCCGTCTAGGAGCTCCATGGCGAAGTAGTCTGTTTTCAGCTCGCGTCCGTGACGTTGCTCTTTGTTGCCCTGTGGCTTGCCATGGCTGAAGAGAAGCAGGCCGCTGGGTTCCGTCGTCCGGAAGTCGAAAGAGATGGAACTGGTCTTTTTGGTGTCCCAGCGCGGGAGTGCGATGTACGACTCTGGTATCTCGAAGGTGACAGGGTCGAGCGCTGCTACATCCTCGCAACGGAACACCAGGTCACCATGGAGGCTGATCTTTGGATCCCGCTCAATGGCCAACCGTGAGAGCTCCAGCTTGAAGTCATTGTTCTTGTATACAACCTATAGGTGGCGGTAAACAGAATTTCAGCTGCAGTGAAAACGGGGTTCAAATAACAGATCAGGGTACCTAGAGAGGATATTTACCTCAATAGTATTCTCTAGAGTGAATAACAGGCACTTCACAGTTATTATATAGGTAATAATTTTGGATTTGAGGTCTGTATATGATCAGGTGAAGGACGCAACAGTTTTTTACAAGTTTTTAGAGTTTTAGTTTTTATAGTATTATCCACGTATTACAAGTATTATCCAAGAGGCATTTTTTTCAAAAGTGCAGAATATTTTCTATTTACTTTTTAAACAATGTAAGTTTAACTTTAACTACTCAAGAAAACTAAGTTTATAAGAAGAAGCTGGATTCTTTGCAAGCAATTAAGGTCCTAAACTAGTGATTAGAAGGTGTACAGGTCACTGAGCTGAGGCAGAAAATTTAGTGTGTGCTTTATTACTGTGATCCATATTCAGAATAATATAAAAGTCTAAACTACAAGAAAGCAACATGGAACACTAAGGCCCAAAACAAAAACAAAAAGCAGGGTATACATAGATAAACTAATTTACACTAACAGGTGAGGTACTTGAGTAAACATGTAAAAGGTGCACACATTTAGGTAAACTAATGCCAAGAAAAAGGGGATTAGACAGGACTAAAACACAAACTACAATATAAACACATTGTGCCCCAGGGCTAAAAACACAAACTCAAGGAATTGACGGAATTTCAAGGAATTGAAAACAAGTGAGAATGCTAATATGGAAATAAACCAATGACAACACATAAGTGGAGACAAGAATTGTACAGGGTGATATCAACAAAAAAGTTGCCACATGGCCCAGGAGCCATAACACACACTAAAAGGTGGAATTTGTGGCAAACCCTCAAGTGCTCAGCTCTATATTTGGGTTGGATCCACTATCAATTGCAAGCCACTTTGGATAAACGTTCCTGCCTTATGAATCACGAACAGATCATTAGATCACAGTGAACCACTGATTTATGACTGGCACAGATGGAAAGTCATAAACATAATTATATGATATGGGTGGCCCAGCATATACCAGTGACTCAACTTTATTGTTGATTATTATTCCATTTTTTTTTTTTTTGAATAAAAAGAAAATAAATTTCATGACCATATACATAATGAGATTTTCCCTTTTTTCATGCACAAAGTTATTACTGTCATAAAATCTCTTAATAATCCTCATAGGCCTTAACTGTAAATAATACCTAATTATAATTCAACGCTTGAAGAGGACAATTTATATTGGCGAGACAATGGCTTGCATCAGTGGGAATTCTTGTTTGCATAAGCAAGTCTTTCAGAATGATGATAAGAAGCAAAGACAAAAGCCATCCATGCGTGACCATATACAGACTTCTTAAAATTTCTGAAAACTTTGTGTTGGAGACGTCAGTGCTGTGGGACGAGTTCGGTCGGTCTGAACACACTACAGCAGGAATTTGCAATCCAGTCTTTGATGGGTTAAGCGCTCCTTATTTAATATCCTCCCTTCCCGGAATTAGCCTTATTCATGTAATGAAGATTCATAATTAGCCAAATCAATTGTGTTAGCCCACAGTAAACACTAAACTAAACAAAGCTAATCTGTACAGCTGGTCCAGCTGGCCAAGCCATTAGAAACGTGCTCATCTACACCGTATTGTTTTCTGTACCTTTGGAGGATGGAGATTGCTATAGAGTACAGCTGCAATGGACATTTACATACACAACTTAACAAATTAGTAAAACGCTCACCTTTACGGTAGTGTTTATAGAGCTGCATGACACCTACTATGAACACACAGGAATGTAGATACATTATTCAGAATGAACATATAATATGTTCTCACCAGGATGAATACAAACAGGAAGCTCATGTTAGGTTTTAAACAGCAAAGATTACACTAGCGAGCAACAACAAAGCCATGAGGTTTTTACCTTCATGCAGGCATGGGCAAGCTGTCAGATATGAAGCATGTGGGAAGACCATGTGTATTTAATGTAGTTATTCATTCATCTTTAGTAACTGCATGGTCCAGGTTGCGATGGTTTATATTAGGTTGAAATTCAGCTAGCTGTTTTATATTTTGGGAAGTATAATTTAAATTTGCTTGAAAATATCATGGGAAGGTACAAGTAAAATATTAACTGCATGAGCAGGATTTAAAATAAACCCTCCCTACATCTCTATTTGAGACCAATCACGTACTCGAGTGATGTAGCTGAGGATGAAGAAGTGTCAGAGCCAGAATTCACAGATCATGTTAATAGTGCTAGTTTTTCTCTGTGTCTCTAGAGACAAAGTGGTAGGGTTCATATTTAATTAAAAAAAAAAAAAAAAAACGTAAAAGAAAGTAAAAATAAAACCCATCAGGTTTAGACCATGCCGCTTCAGGTCTGAATACTGATACGGATAATTAGAGCACTAATCAGACGCAGGTTGTATTACACCTCTAGGAAGTAGGTCTGCCTTTCAGCATGATTGACAAAAAGCTATTAGAACTTTTATTAACATGGTTTGTTTGACTAGACATCAGCTGTTAAACATTACATTATGGTGTCCAGTTGATATAACGCCAAGTCAAGCGACATTTTTGTTAAAAAAAATTTTTGGACACTTTTTGGGCTGGCTGAAGTTAAAACATTGTATCTTGTCAAGCTGGCCAATTAAAACAATACAAGTGGGTTCAATTCAGGACTGGAGTCAGCAGTATTACGTAAGGTAGAATTACACTGGGATTCCCAAACACAGGGCTTTAGAGACCTGCAACACCATCAGCTAATTAATAATGAATCAACTGTGCAGAGTTGACTCTTGAGGACAACTGCTCTACTGGACCAAAGGAAATTACTGTGTGCTCTAATGATCGGGTCTCAAGCTTCTGCAAACAACGGATAACAATGGATCAACATTATTATTCCATCATGTGTCCCGAGCTGGCAACACTTCCATCATGTGTCCCGAGCTGGTAACCAGGAACTCAAATCCATCATCTTTAAGGATGAATTACCAATCAAAAGAAATAACGAGAGCCATCCAAAATCAAAATAGACACAAAACACATGACTTCTTGTGCTACAGTTGGCTCTATTCTCGTGTCACTCGAACCAGCAGTGCTATTAATAAACTGTGTGAAATATGTGAAACCAAGCTGACTGCTTCAATTCCACATTTCTGATTAATTAAAAGCAGTATACTTTTGTAAACTGAGTTCATTTTGGCAGGGAGCACATTTGTGTGGGCAGAGGCAAGGCGACACAAGTACGCAGGGCCAGAGCCAACTGAAGAAATCAATTTTTAATTTGCGTGTCAAGATGGTGAATCTAGCTTAGCATCTAAACTGGAATTAGTTTAAATTAAAACACAAGCGCACACACAATCTGAATGATTGAAAATAAAGGGGGGAGAAAGAAAGATAATGGTGTGTAAAATAATACACAAGCAACTAGCAAGGGGATGGAGGGAAAAAAACAAAACAGAAAAGAAACGAGGCACTTATGTCATTTGTAGTTTGTCTCTGCTTTTCTTTTAACAGTTTTAATAGTTACACCAAAAAAACATATTTAATAAAATATTTAGTCTACAGCTTAGCAAAGCAAGCCAACTTACCAGAGGCACCAACAATCTGTATTTTTTCATACAGTCTTTATAGATATTTACTATAAAGTTCATATATATGACATGATCAGGTGAAACCTTGGTTGTAAGTTCTGCTTTTATTTTTGAGCATCAAGCAGCAAATGGAAATTAAAGTTGGTAGGAACTAAAAGTTATTAGCGGAGAACTGAAGAGACATTGGACCACAAGTGCTAGATGATTGGTCTGAGATAATGACTGTAAAAAAAAACCAACGAAAAAAAAAAACAACAAAAACATGGACATAACGTCTAAAAAATTAAGCAACCACGGGTCTAGCGCCCCTGCTGGCTGGCTGCAGGATAGTGTGTAGCTTCATCCATCCACATGTGTTTCAATGACAAAACAGCCTATTTTATTGGGAGAAGGGAGCGGGCCTACCAAATGAGTAGGTGTACCCGACTTCAATTCTCTTCTCTATCGCGTAAACTCTGGCTCGAAATATGACAACATGGCGGAGAAATTTAGGCCTCATTTCTCCAGAACAGAAATGGGTCCGTACCATCCATATTTTTTTTACTGAGGAATCATTCAAGCCGAACATTTAGATTTGTCACTAAAAATACAATGTAGTTCAAATGTCTCTACAAACACTTACATCTTTCAGGCAACCCATGAAGTTGTTGCTGACTGGTGATCCTGGAAGGTCAGCGGTGTTGGGACTCCCACCAATGTAGAAGAAATCATCTGAGCCCAACATGGTATAGTCCTCCTGTGTGTAACCAGTGGTGGTCAAAATGCCATCCACTGATATGGTCACCTGTTAATGGGCACGGCCCATCAGATAAAGATTGAAAGAGGGAGAGAGAGAGATTGCCAGAGAAAGAGCAGGAAAGAAGAAATGGAGGAAAGGAAGAAGCTGCATTAAACAGGGGTCAGAACTTGAGTAGTCGTCTACCCTGTATTGTTTCCGTAATGTTTGATTTTGGTGAGGCTCAACGCAGTGGAGGTTTCTATAGAGTACAGCTGCAACAGCCCGTTCTACTTATTCTACACCACTAATTACATTTCTATAAAACTTCACTTTGTTACTTGGTACAAATCGTATTGTTTATAAGGATACACGACACGCACATAAGCCTATCGTGAACGCTACTTAAATATTTATGAAGGTTTATTCCACTAGAAAAAAGTTTATACCATTATTTAATTTTGATGTTGACGTACATAATTCCAAGTCAAGTGACACAGGTTGCCTTATGACACTTTAAGGACTGCCCGACATTAAATTATCATGCCAACTAACTTTATAGCTTAATTTCACTAACTATTTAGCTAGTTAGCCAGCTATTGTCATTATGCATTTTGAATTGTTAGTATGATGCCTAGTGTTTACATAGTGTTCATAACGCATTACAATATCAAGAAGAAAGAACCCAAGCCTTTTTTAGTACACAACTTTTTATGTTTGTTTTATAAAATGGTATAAACATATTTATAGGTCATAATACATATCGCCTACATAGAAAGTGTTAGCAAGATATCAGACCAATTGTACACAACAACTATCTAAATTTTTAAAAAAATTGTTGTAAAGTTTTGTAGTATGCTGTAATGTTTTATAGTATGATTTAAACTTTCACAGTATGTTGAAAATCGCAAAATTATGCAATATGTTGTACTATTAAAAGTACAAACATTTGCACTGTAAAGGTTTGCTTTTTTTAAAATGCAGTAAGGATGTAAAGTTTTTCGGATGTTGTAAAGTTGTTCAGTATTATTAATTTTTAAAGTGCTGCAGTTTGCTATAATGTTTTGTAGTATGTTAAGTGTTGTACATTATAAAGTTATGCAGTATATTGGAAATGATAAAGTTTTGCAGAATGTTGTAAACTTTTGTAGTGTGTAGTATGTTTTAAATTTGCAAAGTTTGTGAAAGATTTTATGATAATTGCTGTTACTGTCATAATGCACAACGAAAAGGTATTTGTGTTATAATGTGTTACATGAACATTACTTATAATGCAAAATTTTATTACCTAAAGCACATTAAAGAAAAATAATTATATAAAAATACAATAAAAAGTAATGTATTTTCCACAAGTAATTATAGCACTGTATATAATACCTTATTAATGCATTAAAATATTATAAGGATATATCCATAGTTCATTAGTTTATAAATATGACCTTCATAGGAAGTGTTATAGGAATGTTTATCTTCACTTTTCAATTTCAACTTGGAACTACGGCACACCAAAAAATGGGAGAACAGTGACACAAAGAGAGAGAGAGAGAGAGAGAGAGAGAGAGAGAGAGAGAGAGAAAGAGACAGAGAGAGAATTCATCTAGGTTGTGTTCCTTTGAAGTCTTCAATGCAGTTCACTTGCGTGTAGAAGCACCATTTCCCGATGTTTCGGAACAGCTTTATTTAATTGAATTTGTGACCTTGACTTGGCTCACTAATGAGGAGAGAATGCTAGTCAATGGAAGCATTCCTGTGTTTTTGGTAATTGGGTTTTTGCTGTGGACGTGTCTCCCACATAAGTGCCAAAGGCCTGGTTTGTGCAGGATTTGCAGCCAGATAGCAGTTTGCGTTTAATTACCCTAATAGCGCTGGCCGGAGGAAGCGTCGAGTGCTCCAGGGTTTAATATGGCATCTGCTGTGAAGAAACCAGCACAGTTGGATCAAATGTGGTTGCTTGGCTAGAAGCAGCTGAAATGTGCCAATGTATTTGCATTTTCAGTATTTTTTCACTCCTTCTTTGGGAAGGCTTCACCCCCCCATCATACTTCTAAGCCTAATCCTTGGTAAACAGTCCTTGCGTTGAAGCTAATTACAATGCTTGTTCTCTGCAGTTCAACTTACTTATACACCTTCCAATTAAACTTGATTGAAAAATATGAACTTGCTGAACTGTCAGTCAAGCAATCTACAGCTATCTTCAGCTCAAGTTCCAATTTCTGTTGACACACGACACAACAAAAACAACTTTTGGGAAATGCTTAGACTATACTTACCTTCCGGCCTGCCCTTTTATTCACAGACAAAACATGAAAACAATAATCCACTCTAAATTGGAGATAGAAACGTAACACACACGCATAATAACAGGTTTTGGTGGAACATCATCCTGTTTTTGAGATAGATGTTTTGATGGGCCTTCAACAGCTGCACTTTAGAGAAACTCCTGCTGAGCCTTCTTATGTTTTTTTATTCACCCAGTGTTTCTTTTCTTTATTTTCACTCATACAATTTTGGTTTCATCATCCGTACTTCCCTCGAAAACAGGGCAACACATTTTTATGTCTGCTACGAGAGTAAGAGAGTCTACAGGGAGCTCAGGTTGAGCCGAAGGGGTTTGCTTTAAGCATGGAAGGGCGTCGTTTCGACTTCCTTTGTGTTACGTAAACTGTCCTTGGAGAACCATAATACTATTAAATATACAGGAACACTCATGAATATAATGGTCGCTCTCAGAAACTCATAATGCGATAGGGAGAACTAGCCATCTTCTAGTGAACACGAATCAAGAACGGATGAGAACGTAACATCACAATGTATTCCATGTGTTCTCTCGGCTCCAGCACAGAAAAGACTTTCGATTATACATTCTGCTCTGTTGTGTGGTTGGAGCAAGAGCTTTATGGTCCAGGCAGTAAACACTGTTTGGCAATTACGCCTGTGCTTGGAGAGAGCCACCACAATGCTGGTGACATTTTGATGATGTTGGCACAGCTTGTTTGTGGCCTGGCCTCCATCGTTAGAACATGTGAATCGTTAACAAGGGGCACGTCACCCAGCTGCCAGCCACCTGTGCGAGAGATCCAGCTGAAAAAGGGGGAACAGGAAGGTTAGTGCTTGCTTCCATACACAACAAATCGTCTTACCTCAAAAATCATAATTTGAGGAATCGGAACTCCATAAACAGGTTTGTAAAGCCTGCAACTCTTATTGTAACCTAGGTTTAAACTCAACCCCCGTAATATAGCTACATGTTTATGTTTATTTTACAATTGCAAACTTTCATGCCATCCACAAATCCATCATCGTTGTCATCGTGGTTAAGCCATTAACTACTGTCATTAGCATAGAATATACATTAGCATACAGTACCTACATAATCAACTGACAAAGACTGCTTTAGTCATTTGTGACGTCAAGTTGATGGAACATCCGTTTACAGACTATTTTTTGTTGACAAAGTTACGACACTATAACGACATGAGGACGGACATTTTACCTGACACTTAAGTAAAGTCCCGGTAATATTACTTTTATTAATAAGCAGCTTATATAGGCTTCATTTAGCCCTAAGAACACAAAGTGTTGCCAAATGGAAGTCAAATTAAACTCACTTCTCTGTTCTGAAGAGTTATGGTAAGAACAAGACATCTTAAAGACAGTTTTTATAATTGTCGTAATGTGCTTATGAAGGCTTCATTTAGCCATATGGAAGTGCTACCAAATAGATGTAAATTTCATTTTACTATTGACCGTAAAACTTCACTGTTAAAAAAAAATTCTGTTGCTTGCTGATACAATGCACGACTCTAAAGAATCAGACTACATAACTCGAGCAAAGAAAGTGGAGAGAGAGAGAGAGAACGTTAGGGTGAGAAAGCAGAAAAGCAAAAAATAGAGAGATTGAAAAAGAAATAAGGAAATAACGTGCAAGGAAATACTGATGAGTTTTCAATTTCCCAATAATGAAATCAGACATTTTTTTTTTTTACTTCATCACTTTCTCCTTTCCTACCCCAATTTTTTTTATGTGCTACGTCTTGCCTTACTTACTTTTCTCCCACTCTTCTCAACTCCACTCCTCTCCTCACCCACTTCTTCCATTGCTTTGAGTTATTCTGAATTCTAACAGTACAGAACTACAGCTGCAGAGAACCAGTCATATAATTCCTCCCTAGTCCCCCATAGATCTGCTGGAAGACACTGCAGAGGCGCATGGCATTAAAGAAATGTTGGACTAAAATTCTCCATCTTGCTGTCATGAGCCCATTCTGATATATATGGGAAAATTGATCTAATGTCAGTTCTAAGGTAATTATTTTATATTGATGCAATGGTCTCAGCAAGTTTGCAGAACCTACTTTATATATATTTAAAGTGAGTTGACAGGTCATGCTTCTAGGCTCGATTAGCCTGTGACTGACTAACCGCTTTCGTAGTAATCATAACATTGTGAAGAGTGTCCAAAATGAGCCAGACGGCAAAACGTTTCATTTTAGCAGACCATCCGGGCGAGAACAGATTCCGGTTAAGCGATGGTAGACAAAAAAGAAAGCATATGGCTACAGCCCAGTGAATCAAAGAGAAAATCTATCTGTTTTATTGAACTCCAGAAATGCTATACCCCACACACACAAAAAGCATTTTATAAATCTCTTATAATGGTTCACTTTTGATCTTACGGAGCGAAAGAAGATTAGCATTTTAAAAATGACTGCCTGCCTAGTCTGTGAGGGAAAATACAATTCTTCTCTCCTATGTGGCAAACGTTTTGGTGGAATGTCTAATGGATCCCTGAAACACGATTTACATTAGGTGTCTTACCTTGAGACAGATTTATTATTCTGTAAATACAGGTAGTGCTCCTAATTCTGTAAGTTTAGGGTGCTTTTATGAGCATTTTAGTTTAGGTGCAAGTACGTATAGCAATTGCAAAAACCACCTAAACGCAGAGAAGACAGAGCCAAAGCTGAATATATGAATACATAATTCTTTAAATAACTGGTTTAAAACATCGCATCGCATGTTTATTTGCTATTCTTGTTTGTTAGGCTAAATATCCCGGACATTGCATCTGCACAGCTCAAGCCTTTGGCCTAGATTGAATCTACAAAAAACTGTCACACATTCACTTCCTGAAGTTGGGTTAATACGGGGTTGAACCTTGTTCTCACTACAATCAAATTCCACTAGAATTCACTTGGACATTTACTCACCTAAACGGGCTTGGGCTGTTATTTTTTTGCCCGCACCGACGTGAGATTACATCAAAGTGTTCTTACCTGCCTATAAAGAACTGAAACACACCAGGGTTTGATTCAAACAGACAAAATGCTGAATATGTGAAAGCACCCTTAGTTAAGTATAAACAAACCTCTTCCCCTTAGGACTTGTGGGGAAATTATTCCCAAACCATGTCCATAGTCTTCTTATCTCTCTTCAGCCAGGTTTAAGAGCTGTAAAGCTCACCAAAGGCAGACACAGTGTAATTTGCCTGAGGTTGGTTTTTCATTTGTATGCTAGAGAAATTCTGACCGCCCACGCATATCCAAAGAAGTGGCATTTGCTTTTAGAAAGCAAATCAAAGATACCTTCCAGCAGTTACCTAACATCTTGCTCTTTCAGGTTTCAATGGACAGTTTATATACAGACGCACATACACACACAGTAAAGATTATGCCATCCATGCATGATAATTAACACTAGAAATCGTTCTACCATCATCCAGCCAGAGCTTTGGCTGATATGTGTAGCTCAGAGGTATACAGAACGAGTAGTGCTATCAGCTATTGATTTGTCTATCCCAAAATCATAAAAAATACTATACTATATGAGAACTATGAGAAAACATAAATCGAGGGCTTTGTTGGCTACATCCTGAATCCTATAATGATAAATGTCCGTACCTCTCTGGTAATCAAGAAATAATTTTTATAATTATAATATATGATAAGTATATAATAATAACACCGGTCATTCCAGCAATGTAGCACTAAACAAACCAAATCCATCTTATTTAGCCCCTTAAACAGATTTTAAATACATTCTCACAATGCATCCATTCTACTTACCTTTCACTGCCACCAAGTTGGACAAAAAAGGCCAAATGGTATCACAACGCTTACAAATAGGCAAGAATCAGAGTACAGCAGCATACATCAGTGTATATCGCCATACATTGGCAAACATTGGCGTGCACTGGTGTACATCAGTATACATCAGTGTAGCTTAACATACATCATTGTACGCTGGTAAACATCGGTGTACACTGGCATACATCAGTATACATCAGTGTACATCATTATACATCACTGTACACTGATGAACATTGGTGTACACTGGCATACATCAGTATATAATCAGAGTATATCGTTATACATCACTGTACACTGATGAACATTGGTGTACACTGGCATACATCAGTATACATCGTTATACATCACTGTACACTGATGAACATTGGTGTACACTGGCATACATCAGTATATAATCAGTGTATATCGTTATACATCACTGTACACTGGTGAACATTGGTGTACACTGGCATACAGCAGTATACATCAGTGTCCATCAGCATTCATTGGCGTGCATTGGTAAATTTTAATGTATACCAGTGTATATCAGCATACATCAGTGTGCATCAGCATACACCATTGTAGCTTGGTGAACATTGGCATACACTGGTGTACATCATTATACATCAGTGTACATAAGCATACATCAGTGTACTTTGGCAAATGTTACTGTACATCAGCATACAGCAGTGCACATCAGCATACATCATTGTACATTGGTGTACCTTGGCATAGACTCATGTAAACTGGCATACTTTTGTGGCAGGGCCATTTTTAGCTAAGAATCTTTGCACAGGTGGCTGGCAGCTTGATGACAATCCGTGGTTGCTCTTCAGACTTAAGAAAGACAGATGGTACTCCAGAGCCAAGTGAAGTGTGATTCCAACATCATTCCCAAGTAAAAATCAAGCAGACTGAACTAGCCAAGTGAATCCCTAAACATGTTAAGAAAACTAGGGGCTTCGAATAGAAAAAGAGGTGAACGAGATATGGGCCAAGTGGGACTTTAAATGGGGAAATATGTATTAAAGTGTTGAGGTTTTGGGTTGAGGGATGAGGGAAAACGGTTAGTACTTTAGTAAGTAAGGGAGAGTCAGACACAAAAATGGTTGTTAGTACAGTTATAACAAAGGTCTGGTTCAAACAGTTGTATTAGTAACAGATTTAGGTTTTAGTAAATTTAGTAAAACAATAGAAGAAACACAACTGGAGTAGTCAATTGGAGAAATCCTCTACGATTTGATTTGAAAATCAGATCGGGTTTGTCCGAAATCTCAAGTTGTTTGGTGATAAGGGGTTTGTTGTGGTTAATAACAAAAGAAAGCAATCCATCCAGAAAAATGCTAGTATGGTGGAGAAAAAGCCATGCAGTTCTGAGGGTCTTTAGCGAACAAAACCAACAGAGGCCTCACATCAAAGAAAAGGCCAACTAAAATCACTCAGTAGCAATGGGAGAAGGGTGTCAAAATAAAACTACAGAACACATCACTGCACCAGGAAAAAACATAAAGCTCCACAGATGTTTAGTTGGTTATGGGGGTTAATCATAAGGCAAGGTGACAGAAATGAACCGAAAGAACTCGAATCCAAACACTCGTGCAAGCCGAAACGTCCTCGGCTTGGGCAACACAGACACCCTCCCAGGATAGAGATGGGTACAGGTAATATATAAATCAATGAATCCATGCTACATAAAACACAACGATGAGAAAAAAATAACAAATATTCATGTAGTGATAAAAAAAATAAAATAAAAAAGTGACTTTTGAGTGCCATGTTTAAAGAAAAATAGAAGAAAGAGGGAAAAACTTTTAATATTACAGTGAACACTATGCATTCTAAGTGCTATTAAAACTATTTGAGCCGTTGCTTAAATATCTCTTAAAGCACAATAATTACATACAGTTGCATTTCTAATAGAGGTTCTTTTAAAGAACAGAGCACAAACGCTTTTTTTCACCAACAGTCCTACTGATTAAACCTCATGCTGTGTGCAAATGAGTGCATTCAACTGTAAAAGAAAAGTTCTTTCCCTCTTCTTTTTTTCTGCTTTTTTTTCTTTTTCTTTTCAAGATCGGATGAAGTTATTTGTTTTAGCACTTCTTGTCCAATAATGGGAAAGAAAAAAGGTATATGTAGATATAGAGTATACGCTTAATGTATATACATACACATTAAATATGTATATAAATTTACATATACATACATAACTGGTTGTTATGTAGCTGATTGTCAAAAGAATTTCAAGGAAATTCACTTGCATGCAGGGATAATAAGGCCAGGTAAAGAGTTTTGTGTTAGGGGAAGTGATAGTAGGCAAGGTCATGTCATGAATCTGATGTCAGGCAGTAAGAAAGCAACATTCATAAATGCAAAATATTACTTACTATATTTGATGATGCTTTTATAAAATATTTCCAGTTAAAAGATTCTAGCTCTTTGCTAAAGATTTGCAATATCTTTGTAAATTGATTCTGAATGAAAATTTGAGCTAAACGTCAGGGTTGTATGTTGTGTATGACTGGAATAATTAAAGAAATTATTATTATAATACTACTGTATATTATATTTGGTCATGTTAAATAAATATAATTTAACATCAAGTATAGTCTTTAAAGTATTTGTAGTATACAGGTTCTAAAAAGTGTAGTCATACAATTTAATTTAATTTAACTTTAACAAGTATGCATTAAATTTAAATTTAATAAAACTTTTTTTCTTATTTTTTTTTAGCAATGTTCAGTGTCGTACTAAGAACCACAAATGTTGGATAGTTGCTGTATAAAAATTTACATCAGAGATTCCTCATAGCTTGTTAACTTATGAGGTCAGCTGAGAAAGCTGAGAAGTGGACAGACTAAAGGATTAAAGCTCTGCTGCATCACTATCTGCATCATTAGCTTTAGCTACAGGAATAAATCAGCACGTAGCAGGTAGTGGAATTGTGGATTATGTCAGAAACCATTAGCCAAAGTGAATAATGTGCCAACTCAGAATTTAATCTTTTGTACAATTGGAGATCCTGAGGGTGTACAAACTTTTGCACTCAACTGTATGCATTAGTCTTACTGCCAGCCATTAGTCATCGTACATGATCATTTTCCTGTGATATAATTATAATTATTATTTAAGTGATTATCATTATTTCAAAAAGAAGCGAATTATGAAAAAAGGAAAGCTACGGAAAATGGAGATTCTTCATTTTATGACTATTTAACAAATGCATGTATCTAGACCTCGGAAGGTTAGGGAAGCAGATGAGATGCAGATGACAAAAAAGAGCCTGGGTGGGTGAAAAGCAGAACACAGCTATTGTAAAAAAGGTGGAAGAAACAGAAATAAAATATGGAAATTTTACTTTTTGTGGCTACCTTGAGACCGATGGGAGTTTGTGTAGTCAGTAAAAGCAAACAGAATAGAAAGAGGAAACGGAAATCCAGGGCAAACCAAAGTAGAAGACAATTAGAATGATATCTACCATATAATGCAGTTTGTTTACCATAGCGTGTCCAATGCCTGAGTGCTTTAGGAGAAAATAGAGGAGGGGGAAGAAAAAAAAATATAGCAGTGACAAACCGTGAATTCAATAAAGGTCATTTAGTTTTTGTCTCTTTAGTGGAGACATATCTCAGCTGGAAAATGGTTTTGAAAGTTGTTGTCGTAGGTCAACCGGTGCTTAATATATATATATATAATATAATTAATATAATATTTATTTAATTAATTATAATAATAATATAATATATATATATATATATATATATATATTTTTTTTTTTTTTTTAAATAAACGGAATAATCCAAATTATTACTTTATTATATATTAAAGTATATAATGTCTTCATTGATTGGTTTGTCAATTAAAAGAATGACTATTTCATAAAGAGGTTAGTATGTAAGTACGCAAGTTAAGTAGAGAAAACAACAGATGGTCCGACATTCCGTGAATGAGACAATGTTAGTCATTTCAAATGGACACAAAAGGTAAGGAAAACAACGACACAAAAAAGTACAAATCAAACTGGAAGAACTTGAAGCTGTTTGGTTAGTAAGAAGACACAAGAGTTAGCATAAAACAACCTCCATAAAGAGAGAGATTGAAAGAGAGAGAGAGAGAGAGAGGAAGAGTAAGTGAAGACAAAAGGGGGCGGGGCTTGATCGAGTGACAAGGAAAAACATTCCAATTGGCTAGTCCTGGAAGGTAAATTCCTAATCCTTTATTCCTGTGACATATCACTTGTCTTAGGTCACTATGGAAGAGTCAGAAACAAATAATGATCATTTCTGGAAGCACGTTATAATTAACACCACGGAGCCTCTATAGAAAAGACGTGCAAGGAGGAGTGAGAAAATAGAGAGGAGAGCTGTCATGGATGCCATGAGCCTTCCTGGATCTGGAAAAGAACATAATTATGTTTATTATCACATCATATGTGCATCACATCAAAAACATCTTAAAGACTCATGCCTTTGCCTAAAAGGTAGGGTTACTTTTTGTGTCCCAGGTATTTTTCTTTTAAAAGCTAACATTATGTCATTTCTCAGATATCATATAAAACTGTCGGCACGTTTTCTTTACAGGCGAGTGAATCATATGAACCAAAACATTTTTTTATTCATTTGATGAGTCAAAATAGCTGATTACAAGTATTATTAAATAGTCTACATCCTGTGCACACATGATTTCATGACCTTGAATTAGCATCTTGTGGCTTCATAAAAATTCAAAATAACAGGAAGTGCAATTAGCTGCTGAATAATGAGGTTTATTACATGGACAGAAAAAACACACAAAGCAACAACAACAACAACAACAAAAACATTCAGTCCTTATTTTCTATCCCTTATTTTTTTTTTATGGGGTCAGGACCCCATCTCTAATACGCATACTCTGAATACTAAGCTCAGAAAAGCAACATAAGCTTGTTCGTAACGTGTACGCATAACTTTCCCTGCACAAATACTGATGTAACATTTAGTCTAAACTCCCCAACTCCGAAAAAGCAGCCCCGTGATACAAAGGCTGGAAATAAACTCAACGATTTCTCTCATGCCTTCAGGCTCCCACATCCAGCTGCAATTGCCACACATGAGAGATGTCAATTACTCATAGCACGCTATGATCTCTTCATCACCTCTGAACACTAATGCATGTTTCACACTGCTTTGCTAGTTTAAAGAGCCACATTATACATGTAAGAGAATGTAAAAGCCCATTAAAGAGGAATTTCACACAGAAGCCAGGTTCGAGGTTGATGTATTCCGCTGTCGAGCGGAAGGGGCCGCATAGGACAAGAGAACAAATTAGGCTGCTGAGGAACAGCTGACAGAACATCTTGAGTCTGCGGGCCGTGGAGTGGAATTTAAACACGCACTTTCCTGATACGAGTCAGCTAATAAACGTAGACTGCTGCTTACACGCGTGTAGACACGTACGTTTACACCAAGTCATAATCTACTTCTAATATTTGAGAGGAGCTTTAGTTTTTATCTGGCTTTACATTGTAGAAATGTCAAGCTAAACGCTTATCGACTGAACAAGCACACACGAAGAGCTTGTTAAATTCAATTATAGCGTCATTCGTCTTTATATACTCACCGATCGTTTCAATCACTAGCAAGCAGACTATTTGGAATGGATTAACAAAGCAGAGCGAATGCATCACGAAGGATAATGCTGAAGTGAAGGGAGAAACATCATCTTTATTATACCACACTGCATACAAGAGTAGCAGACACACGGAGTGTTCAAAACACAAGGCTAGCATAGAGCTATGTAAAAAGTAAAACACAGCTATAAAGATAGAGTCTACAAAGTACAAAACTAACACAAAGCTAGAACCGGGCAAAGAACAGAAATCTACAAAGTAGCCTTGACCTACAGAGCATACAAAGCATACGGCTAACATAGAGCTAGCATAAACAGTACACAAGGCTAGCATAGAGCTGGCATAAACAGTACACAAGGCTA
This sequence comes from Notoglanidium macrostoma, assembly GCA_030068235.1. Taxonomy (NCBI): domain Eukaryota; kingdom Metazoa; phylum Chordata; class Actinopteri; order Siluriformes; family Auchenoglanididae; genus Notoglanidium; species Notoglanidium macrostoma. The sequence continues at coordinate 7,547,241 of JAQQZR010000013.1, read as the reverse complement.
ACATAGAGCTAGCATAAACAGTACACAAGGCTAGCATAGAGCTGGCATAAACAGTACACAAGGCTAACATAG
>JAQQZR010000013.1:7527113-7538963 GCA_030068235.1 Notoglanidium macrostoma | reverse complement strand
TTATTTTTTTAAATAATTCTGTTGAAGCATGGTTGAAAATCAATGTCTGACTTTCATTGGTTAAATTTCATAGAATTGTTATTTATTATTACTTTTGTCAGATTAAAGTTATTTCTGTGACCATTGTGAGTTTTTCTTTCATTGACTGAAGCGTACCAACAATTTTGTCCACGTGTGTAGTTAATCATTTTGTGTAACATTAATGATTTCATCCTGCCATTTATTATATCATGTACATATAACACAAAAAAATTATAAAAAAAATTATATTACTCTAAGAAAGGGTGCCCTGGGATGGAACTGGGATTGGTCTTACTGAGTCCATGCTCTGAGAATGACTTCATGAGATGTTCCACCTATGTGTGTGTGTGTGTGTGTGTGTGTGTGTGTGTGTGTGTTTTCTCCATTTGTGCATTTTGTATGTAGAATAACTCTTGGCCACAAATTTAAAACATGTTGGATTCAGAAACTCATTAAGCTAGTCTCACTCCAGTGAACAAACAGGGACTGGTGGCAAACGCCTCTGACCCCTGCTGTGTGTGCATGTGTGTGTGTGTGTGTGTGTGTATGTGTGTGTGTGTGTGTGTGTGTGTGTGTGTGTGTGCGCGCGCAGTCTTGTTTGAGCGATTAAAAGAGATAACAGAACCCAGGCGTTCTCTCCCGGCAGTGCTGCTGTCATGCTGCCATGGCCATGCTGTGATGTTTCTGCTGCAACAGGAAGCAATGGGGGAACGTTCCCAAGATTAGGGTCATTAGCTGAACAACAACTTCCTCTCCAAAAACTCAGACTCCAGAGTTTACCCAGCCTTCTTCTGGTTTATTTTTTTGGGTTTTTTTTTTCAATTTGTAACTACAAGCAGCTCTCTTTTTTTAAAGAGAGATCCTGGAGCCTCAGAGACGCACGACACTACACAGCTATACTTCATCTAAGGTTGCCAAAACCTCCCAGATTGGTGATGATAATTGGTCTCCTGGAATGGATCCTTGAGATGTTTTTTTGGCAGACTGAATCTAAAAAAACTAATAAAAATGTTAAAAAATAAAATAATAATCTGAAAAAAATAGTAAATGTGGGATTATCTGTGTAGCGTGTACTACAACTTCTGAATTTGTTCCGCACAATGTTTTATCCAAGCACTGTCCCATGGATTAACAATACGGTTGTGCAACTATTCTTTTTTTTTTTTTTTTTTTTTACAAGTCAAGCGGTAATTCAATACTTAACCATATTTATGTTTAGCTGTTAATATAACTGCCGAGGCTTTGTCAAACTGTGCTTCAGTTAACATCCATACACAGGATACCAATTCATTTCCAGCTTTAGTGCGTTTTAGTTTTTAGGCTTCGCCGTTAGCAACAAACAATAAATAAATCAGTCAAGGAATCAGAAGTTGTTCTTAAAATGAATTGTTAGCGCAGTCATTGATTCCTGAACTGAGACTGCGCAGCATGGAAGCTCATGTCCTTGATATACCTCGATGAGCCTCCTCATTGCTTACTTGGATAGCCGTGTCAGGGAGGTTTTTCCAAGCTGATAATGGGGAATTACACAGCTCACCTTTACATCTAATAATAAAAGTTATATGAAAGTGATAAAGTAAAAAAAAAAGCTTCTCAGTGTAATCTTACACGATGTACAGTTGACCATGGAATTGGTTTCATTTGGTTTAAATTATTTGTACTAACAAAACTACCATTTTTTTTACCCAACTAGTCAACAGATCATGAGCTCTGAAGTTCGAGTCAAGTCACAAATCATAAGCTTTGAAGTCAGACTTGAATCATGAACGTTGAAATCAGAGTCGATCACAATTCACAAGTCAAGAGTCGAGTCACAAATCATACGATTTAATGTCAGTCAAGTAACAAACCGTAAGCTTTGAAGTCAGAGTCGAGTCATGAGCATAAGCTTTGAAGTCATTCGGCCTACAAGCAAGACTCGTAAGGTTTGAACTCAAAGTCTAGTCATAAACCGTAAGCTTTGAAGTCAGAGTCGAGTCACGAATCATAAACCTTGCAGCCAGAGTCAAGACATGAATCAGAACCTTTGAAGTCAGAGTTGAGTCATGAGGTTCGTAAATATGTTCACTGCAAACCTGATGCTTATAAGTGTTTACTGTGTGAACGTGTACGAAGCTCTGTAGCGCAAAAACACATACCTCTATCATGCACTAGTGCTTCAAAGCATCACATTCATTCATTTGGTTTCCAGATGAGCAAACAAAATGCACTTTCAGTGCTTCATCAGCTCCACCTCGCGGCAACTAGAGTCGACTAGGAAACTCGGGAGCAACGTGAGTGAGCACGATAAACGCATCATCTTAACCAGCTGTCTTAACTCAAACCTTGAAAATATACATTTACATCATTTAGCAGACACCCTTATCCAGAGCGACTTACATTGACACAATTGAGTAATTGAGGGTTAAAGGCCTTGCTCAAGAGATAGCTTTGCAGTGCTGGGATTTGAACTCACAACCTTCCGATCACTAGTCTAACATCTTAACCACTGAGCTACCACTGCCCTAATATAGTAATGGTAATTGTGTTCAATGGTGAATCAAATTAACTCCAAATAATCCCAAAACCAAAACTCAAACATCTCATTCACACGGTTTTTAAATTCGAACATCAGGACCTGTCGATGCACCAAATATTGCACCAAATGCAGCCGTATTAAACATTTCTCTTAATTACTGAATACAAGGTTCCTTTTTACTAAGGGCCTAAAATCGTCTCGCCATGATATATACTGTAATATGTATGACGCATACTGAACAATGTGTTACATTCCAAACATACACTAGGTGTCCACAAACATTTGGTCATATGGTGTATATTCACAACCTAAGTTAGAGTTCTGTTCTTCTGCAATAACATTTCTCGCCAGGAATTCACCAAAACCCCCATCACTTTTTACCCAATAATTTCTCCATTTTCATAAGCTGGTTAATAAAGTCCTTGTTATCTTTTCCAGAAGGCACACTTCAATAAGGTCACACGCTCTCTTTTCTGCTGCCGCTTCTTTGTTTTTCTTTTGTGATTTGTCATAATTCAGCGGCCACACAATAAAAACCATAGAGAGGGAGAGTAAATGAAATCGTGTTTGGACAAAAGATTTATTTTTTCCCCAACTCTCTCGCCCTCCCCGATTTTTTCTCTCTGCTCTGCGCCTTTTCGCAATAGCAAACAATTACAATAGCTATTATTAGGGCTGACAAGCCATTCATTCCAATTACAATTACCAAAACAGGCCAATGCATGAAGCGCGAGCAAGCCAATCGCTGGTGAAATTGACTGCATCTCTGTGCTGTTATCTACGGCCGCCAATTGGCAAACTGGTATTGAGCCTTCACTATCTCCTATTTGCTCTGCATATCCGTGTGTGTGTGTGTGTTTCACAGGCTTGCGGGCTTGCTTATCCATTTATTAAAGTTGAATAAAAGTCTGCAAAGACGCAGCATCTTGAATCGAGACTCGATTGCTCCCCCCCACACACACACACACGACATTTCGGCATCACATCTCATCGCTTTAAGAACTGAACTTCTTATACACATCGCGTTACGAGTTGGAAGTGCTAGTTATCAGAGATGTAGTGCAAACCAGAGATTTAGTCGAGGGAGGAAGGATGGACTTTGAGTGCTTTTTAAACAGCCATACCTCATTTTTTCAATCTTTTTTATTATTAATCCTAGTTTTCAGTCTCAAACACAGCATAACTATGTCCTGCTTTGCTAGATGGATAATTCAGCCACAGATTTTAGCTCAAAGGTCCTCAATGCATGACCCTGAGAACCAGATTTATGTTTTTAGAGCCAATTAGGATGCACCAAAAAAAACAACTAATAGTAATAATAATAATAATAATAATAATAATAATAATGTGCGTGTTACATAAGAAACTGCAATGTTTTTGTACAGTGGAGATATTAGAAGTACCAGTGATTGCATCTACGGTTCGATTATGCATTTCTACTTCAGTTAATATAACAAAAGCACCTGAATTCAACTGTACTTAGGTGTCAGAAATACAGTATTATTTTAGATATTATGTTGACGATCAGTTTCCAGAGACGCCTGTAGCTGTAGACCAAATCAAAAGTTTAGGAGTTCAGAAATATCGGCAAACATTTGCATTTATTAAACATGTCAGAAACTATTGCCTGAAACGAAATGGCAGGTTTTGAAGGCAGAGATTTTCTCCGTGCCCCAGGGAGACACGGTGCACACTGGAGAGCAAAGGAGTCATTCATCTGTTCCAATATCTCTTAGATAAGGCTGAGGGAGGTCGATTCACGAGGCACTTCTGAAGCACTGCCTGTTTGCTATTAGCAGCTCACAGCTAGCTTCCTCTGCCAATTAAAAGGCATAGTGTGTTCAGATGTGTGCTCTGTTACCATCATTCACATTCTGATCATTTAGCCAAATTTTATTCTACCTTAGAATAATAAGGAACTACTGGCACACTGCAAAACGTAATGGAGTAAAATGAAGATAATTAGCTTTCAAATAGTCTGCAGAAATGAAAATTTAATGTTAGTTGTGCTCGAATAAAATACAGATGCTTAAAAGCTAGAGTAACATACGGCTTGTGACGAAATGTGCTTACTTACTGTCCACTATCTTTCTATCTTCTGCCTATATTTATTGTTTACTTGTTTGTTCATGTATTTGTGTTTGTTTCTTGCTTATGTTGTTTCGTTCGTTTGTTCATTTATATGCATATTAATATCTCTATCCATCTTCCTATCTCTTTCTTGCTTCTTTGTTCATTCATTTATTTGTATGTGTTCGTTCCTTTCTTTTTTCATTCATTCATTCTCTCTTTGTTACTTTGTTTGTTTTTGTTTTATTTATGGTTTTTTTTTTTAACCATTTATTTATTTAGTTGCATTTGTTGTGTATATTACATATCTATGCCTAAAGATCTTCTCTACTTATAACAATTTATATAAAATACAAGGCTCATCCATTAGCTGCTTGTGTGTTTGGGAACGCTGCTCATAGCTGCTAAACGGAGGAAGACTTTGTGGTCATACTGGAAGAATATTTGTGAAGAAATTGACATTAATTTAAATCACAACAACAACAAAAGATTGCAGGATCTTTTCTTGTGTTCTACTGAGTGAGTCATTTGGCATTAACGTTATGTTATTGTATCGATTCTTTTTTTAAAATAATTAAATATGTAAAAACTTCCCAGGTTGGGAAGATGGGAAACGTTTCGATGGCAAGACAGAGATTTCAAAAAATGTGAAATGCCTCCAGAATAACATTAAAGCCGTGCGGACTAAATGGCAGAGAATCTGAAAAACAATTTCTAAAAGAAACAAGCAAGAGACAAACGCAAGGATTGGTGATGAAGTGGAACCTAGTGCTTTAGGTCACTCTTGGATACAAAGTTTCCATATGGATCTTTCTCAAAAGCTCCGTAACGCTAATCAAAACAGAGCGAGACTGCATCGCAAACACTTCCTCAGATAAGAGATCCTTTCAGATCCGTCCTAGCACAATCATGACATGCAAAACCTGAACGGGAACGCGCAGGTTGACGCTCTGACGTCGGCGTTTTTTAAACTTTGTCGACGCAAAAACAGTGAGTTTTAAAATTTCAAAACAGCTTTGTTTTCAGTGAGTCAAAAACAAATTCGGTGGAAACAAACAGTTTTCAAAAATATTCGTGCACGAATGGGCGGAGCCTCAGAGGCTTTTAGCTATCCACAACCATGTACGCATCTCTGTCTGAGTGTCCTTATTTTCCATGGAACAGCAAACTTTAACCAAGGTGCATATAGGCAAAGAGGCATGAGTCTTTGAGTGTTTTGAATCAAACACAATAAGGATCCTGAGGTGATGTCTGAACATGAAGTGGTCCTGAATTAGCATGTGGGCAGCACTGGGGAAGCAGAGAGGCTAAACATGGTACCATACAGTTACTGTCCAGTCCAGACGGAGCTTCACATTAAGATATATTGCTGAAGGTATAGCTGGTAAAATCTGTAAGGTCTGCAGTGTTCAAAGCAGCCTCACTGTGTCCCACAAAGCCGCCCTTGACAGATAAAAATCAGCTTAGAAAGCATCACTAGGGTGATGTACGTCTTATCAGGCGGAGCCGTGATGCGCTTTCTTACCTGCCGCAGGTTTCGTGTGACCTTGACGTCGTGCCAGGCGTTGTCGTTAAACTTGCCGTTGACGGGTTCGACGAGCGCCTCGAAGGCGCCGGAGCCGAGGTTGATGACGAGCCAGACGGCGCCGCTCTTCAGCGACAGGTTGACGTAATCGGCAGATTTGCCCGTGTGGAGCATGAGGCCATTCCGCTGCAGGGTTCGGAAAGACAGCGTGATCTCATCCGTGCTGCTCTGGATGGGGGTCATGGACAGGTCATAGCAGAAAAACTCGTTGCCTTTGAACGTCGCCACCGATTCTTCTTTCCCTGCCGAGGGGAAAAAAAACAAACAAGAACAAAACGTTTTCAGGAATTTGTCGTGCTGCGTCGCAATGCTATCCTGGAATTTTTAATCAACACTGGATCACTTTAAAAACATGGTGGCTTTCAGCAGAACATTTCACACGATTAGCATGTTGCTGTCAAAACAAACCTTGATATGTAAGTTCATCTACAGACTTTTAATTGTTTTGCGTACCTTGGAAAGAAGCGGCCAGTGGGCGTGAAATTTGGGAAAATGCTTGGACCCCGCAGATCGCTGCTTGTGGCTCTTTACTATCATTAGATTTTTATAATTAATATACAGATTTACCGTGGGTTGGTTTTACAATATGGCAATAATATCATGTGAAAAAGTGTTTGAAAACAGTGCACACACACACACACACACACACACACCAGTGTGCATCTATTTGGGTTTACGACCAAATCACTCCCTCACATCAGACCTTATTTACTAATCTTACGCTCCCGTAAAACGCCAGCGAGGTTATGAGGTAGAAAAATCCCATCTTATTTTACAGATCGAGTTACAGAAAAACAGAGTTACTCGGCTGTAACGTCGGCGCGAAGGAGACACGGAGAGAGATAGAAAGAAAGAGTTGTTAACAGAAATCAGATTCTGTGGCAATGCGTGAAACAGTCTAAGTGCTGATGTAAGGAGAACACGCTGCAGGGAAATGGAGCGAAGGAACAATTTCAGTGATGTATTAAACACAGGAAACTAGATTTCTAACTGTAAGCAACAAGCAGTGGATTGATTGCTGCTCGGAAGACTGAGGATCACGGGGGAGAGACACGAGGACAGAGAGAGAGAAACAGGGAATTACATGTAAACAATAAATCTATAAAATGACTAACTTTACTCAGCGGTGGTGTTCACGAGCTTATAGAACACCTGTATTAAGCCTTTAAGACACCTGAGATGAATCTACAGGATTAACAGGTTTGAAAGACAAATTTTCAAGCTGAGTTAAGTGGCATGGAAGGTAGGACACTTTCCGGGGTCCTGCAGCAAAGGGGAACGTCCCAGAAGAAAAGCTGAGTGAAAATAAATAAATAAAATTAAAGATTGCGGGGAAAACTATGGACAAAATGCCCAAACTGGACGGTTTGAAAAAAAAATCTTACAAAAATGAAATCACCTGGTCCTTAAATGTCCAGTTTGGGTGCGCATGTGCTCACGATAGTCTCGCATTCGTGTTCTTGGCTGACAGAGGAAGAACCTGATGCGACCATCCGCTGCTATACCCCGTCCACCTCGGTGCTTAATATGTTGCGTGTTCAGTGATGCTTTTCTGCACACTACGGTTGTAAAGAGTGATTATTTTAGTTACTATAGACTTCCTGTCACCTCACACCAGTCTAATCATTCTCCTTTGGTACCTATGCCACGCTAAAGTGATCGAGATCACAGTTGTTCCCCGTTCTGATGTTTGGCGTCAACATTAACTGAAGCGCAAATGATTTTCTGAATTGGCTGATTGGATATCTGCGTAAAGGAGTATTAAAGTTACTGTTACAGCTTTACTTCTGACTGTTACCAAGCAATGACACTAGAAATTCCTTCCAAAAACACTAAACACGTCACCATATCAGCAATCATGCCCAGTTTGTACGAGAGCAAATTGATTAAAGGGAGCAGCGCTGCGATGCAGGCCCATCCTAGACTGGAATATTAATACCACAGCTCAGATCACGAGCCTCCCCTAACCTGCACTTGACTGCATTAAGGACGCCTTTTATAGCATACGTGCTTGCATTCACACCCACACGCACAGCGCACGAGCATGAAATTACAGCCTGGGTCCAAATCAATCCCATCGAACTCTGGTCTCTGCGACTCCAAACACGTTCCCGATGAACGCGAGAGGAGGCGGCGAATATAAACGCTCCCTTTCGATAGGCCGAACCAGATTACCATCACATACAGAACAAATAATTATTCCACAAAGCAGATGTGGTTATGGAGAGAGTGGGAGGAGGAGGAGGAGCGCGGGAGGGATGATAGAGTGGTTAGTTCTTAAAGCAAGAAATGAAAGGACTGAGTGACAGGTTGATGGATATGTGGAGCTCAGATATTGGAGGACTTTCTCTCTCTCTCTCTCTCACACACACACACACACATACAAAGATCATTTGGATTACTCAGGAAAAAAAGACTGCTTTCTGAACCGTACAGCCCAAATGTTTATATCTCCAGTTTAGATTAGCGTAGACATAGCCTCAGAGTCACCAATCCACCAACGTGGATTTGTTGCGAAGTGGGAGGAAACCTGCATACCCCGAGGAAACCCACACTGACACGAAGAAAACGTAGACGAAAGTGACCACGGCGTGCGAAGCCCCACAGTGCTCTCTATTTATTCGGAGGAAAGAAATGACCAAACATAACCTAGCTGTGTGAACACCACTTCCAGCTTTTACTAATTCTGCCCCTGATAACCACATTCACATTCCTCTGATTGGATATTCAACACTTCAACATTAGTGCCAGATATACAAAGCATTTGTGGCAGGTTTAATACACAATTAGTGTGCATTCTTTTCCCCCCAAAAAAAGTGTGTGTTATGTTTAGAAAGTTTAGACACAGTTATGTAAGTGATGAAACTTTTTCACCTCATAATATCCTGTTAGGTTTGAGCTCATTTTGGCTCATTGGGAGATCGTGAGTTCGAATCCTGACGATGCCCTGGAGTGAAGGCAAAGGGGTTAGCGTACACTCTCATCCCCATCAATCACTAGCCAATCATGGTCATCTGTGAGCTCGTGTATGTGGAGGCAGACAGCGCCCTCCTCTTAGGGTGTTACATTGCGCTGTGATGCAGGAAGGGCAGCAGATTGAAAAGATGCTGAAGCTAGATAAGAACCACGTGTTAGCCTTCACACTTCCTGGTTTGTAGCTGTTGTATGTTCTGGACGGTAGGAGGGAATTGCCAGGTGTCCAAATGACCAGAAAATCTCTTCTTATAATTTCTCTTGCATTTCCGTGCGGTTACAGTAGCTACAAGTTTAGTGTTTTTCATTGCAGGTTTTGCACTGCGACTCCTCACGTCTGCTTATAGTTTATCAACAGCTGTCTCATTCTACAAACTTAATATAACGTTAGAATGAGCAGAGTGTTTAATCAGCTAAATGTCAATGTAGGGTATTATTAGACGATTATGACCAGATAACATGAGCAGGAAGCAGAGTAGAGTAGAGTAGTAAATACAGTACTGTGCCTAAAGTCCTTGGTACATGCAAAGAAATGCTGTAAAGTAAAGATGACCAACTATAATGAAATTAAATCTTTCGACATAAAAGACAATACTACATCGTGCAGTAAACAGCAATAAACTAAGCGAAGGCAGTATTTGGTGTGATGATCCTTTGCTTTTTTTTTTTCTTAAACAGCTACAGCGTGTGCAGTTTAATAAGGAACTGAGCTGGAAGTGATACTGAGCGTCTTGGAGAATCTGCCCCAGCTCTTCTGGAGACCTTGACTGTCGCACTCGCTTCTTTTTATTCATTCTAAATATTAATTACGTTTTTTTGTTGTTCTTACATAATATGCTGCTTTCTTTACTGCCGTACAAATGCAATTTTGTTTGCAAAAGTAATGTTCGGAAATCTAAAATGTTTCAGTACTGACTCAGTAATGGAGGATTCGTAAAAGGAATAACCATAAAATTAGTACTAAAACAATTAAATATATAACAGTTACATCTACATAACTTAGATACATCTCTGGAGTAACTAAATAACTAGTAACTAATGTAACTAATGATTAAAAAGATCAGCGCTCCTCCTATTCAAATCTGCATTTGTATAAGTTTGACCCCGTTTACACTTGGTATTAAAATGCGTAATGGGAGATCTGATCACAACTGGACGGCGCTAAATGCAAGTGTAAACGACCTCCAAGACGCATCCGCGCAAACCACTTGCCGAGCTGGCCTGGGACGCATTTAACCACATACCTTCTGTAGTATAAATGCTGATGCGTCCGCGACATGGACGTAACAGGAAAATACGTCATTAATGCTGGACACGGTGGTTGTTTTGGTAACAGCGCGACACGCTAGAAAAAAATGGAGAGGAGCAGCGATGTACGTGGTTGGAGTGCAAGAAAATAATGAAGGTGTGTTGCAGGTTTAACGTTTTAATATAATTTTGCCCAGGGACCTTTGACCTTCTAGCGGAAGAGATGTATGCAGTAACGAAATTTGAACAAAAAGTGGTCAGCTGGACACCTTGGAGACGCATTTTAAACCCAAGTGTAAAGAGGGCCTCTGGGGCACATTATCTATTCACTCTAAATATTAAACAGATACATTCGGTTTCATCTGCCATGAATGTGTTTGTTCACACTGACATCGCAAAGACCAGAATGCAGTGTTATTGAGCATCCTACAGCCTACTGTATGTTATTAAAAACCTGACTGCAATATCGTGTTCAGAAAAGAGACTTTCTTTGTGTAGGATGGTCAGTTTGTAGTTCAGTTGATCTCATTCTTTGTGAATCCTGTCTGTTATTTCTTGCAGTTCATCATCTAGTCACAGACAATATACTCTTTCCCTGTGTCTGAGTGAAAGTTTATAGAGCAATATTTTCTAATTTCATCTCCAGTGATATATTCAATAAAAACAGGTTTAAAGTTTGCCAATGTCCTTCTTTTTTTCAGCTATCAAAATGATTTACTTTACTGTGTTTTTATTTCTTGACCCAGAATGTTTCTGACATTTAAATGGCAGGTTCGGAAATGCATTTAAACTGCACTCGTGTTAAATAGCGAACATAATGCAGACCTGCCGACCTTCTGTGTAGAAACTTCACATTTTAATGTGAATCGCATGCTAATAGGAGTTAACGCTCAAAAATGTATAAAACCAACGTATGAATGTCTGACAAGGGTGTAGGTTTCTTGCACGCTCTGATATTAACCGACTTCTCTTAACCGAACATTAGAAAATAGATTAGTTAAATATTGGATATATAGTATCTCTGTTGATTTTTTTCTCTTTTACTGCGTTTTTATTTTGATACGGGTAATCCAGTCAGATATCACTTGACATGGATCCGAGCAGATGCCTGAGTCTTATATAAACTACAGGAAATAAGCTGAATAATGTAATCACTTCAAGATAATCGCAAGCAAAACTCTGAAATAACAGCAGACTAATAACATAAGTGCTCTTTCTAATAGCTTTGCTAGGTCTACACCTACACTTATGGTCTGGCCATCATTTCTGTTTATCAGACTTTTGAAAGATGCCCCATTATCACAAAGGGTCAGAACAGGCTAGGAGGTTACATATGAAAGGAATGAGGCAGTGAATAAATAAAGAGCAAATGAGAGAGAGAGAGCATGGGAGGGAGGGAGCGGGTGAGGGAGAGAGAGAGGGCGGGGGAAGAGGG
>JAQQZR010000013.1:7498288-7510554 GCA_030068235.1 Notoglanidium macrostoma | reverse complement strand
TATATATATGAAAATTGTACTTCGGGAAACATGTTAAGAAACGCCAGCCATGATAACTAGTACAGGATTGTATCATTTTTAATATGCAGCAATTATGGATATATATATATATATATATACAGTAGACTAAAATACCTGCTATGTATTTTTCAGTGTTATTACCATTTATATCATTGAGGTTTATTTCATCTTACACCAATAATTTACATGATCTCTTATATTAGCATAATTTTAAATATATACAGTTTTGTAGGCAAAAGTACAACAGCTTTACTACAAATTGTTAATTTCATCACATTAAAATATCATTTAAAACGTTTCCTTCTTTTACAAGTTTTGTTTCCTCTTCTCTTTTGTGTGACTCTGACCACACCCCTCTGAGCTCCAGAGAAATTTGTACAAATTCATACAGTGGATGCATTTGATCTGATTTCATATGAATGCACATTTGGTGAGGTCTTGTTTCATTATCTATCCAACTGAGATCGCCTATAACGTGTTGTAAACTCATTATCATGTGCTTGGACCACTGCTAGTTAATATTCTGTGAAATATTATTATGCAATGTGTGTTTACCTGCCATGTAAAAATGGCTGCCTGTATCGGATAGATGTGCGTTGATTTTCTAGCCAAAATTTGCTCAATTTTAAAAATTCACAGTGGAATGAGTGGTAATAGTGATTACCATAGCAAAATAGCCATATAATTAACACCTGCATTAACCAATGTCATTATCACCAATGTGTAAAATTTAACTTGCAATGACTGGTACATCTTGTGTTGTTGTTAACTGGTGAAATTCAGAACCGACGCTAAATCGCAAGTTTTAATACTTTAATACGAGAGATCCATAATTTATCAACATTAGGTATGTTCTGTAACTTAATTTATGATTAGTAATGGATTAAATGAGTGAATGCAGGGTTATGTCAATAACATTAATGTCAGTTAAAAGATCTGTTTACATACATGGGTACTTTAACATTACTTACAATGTATCAATGCTAACACTTTTAGCTTTGTGATGATAACTAATGCAGTAAATAATGCTAGTTGATGGAACCTGTTACCCAGAAGTGTTATAAAGTGTTGCAAACTCATTCCTAAGCTTAACCTTACAGTTTTATCCAACTACAATCATGTGAATTTGATCACTTCCTGTCTTTATTTTTGACCTTGAGTACAGCTATGTCACTGACTGCTCTGTGTACATGCAACTAATCCTCACAATGATTATTACCCACGCACGAATAAAACGTCCCAACATGTCCAACCGCCTCAGTCTCGTGTGTTCTCATTGATAATTACATTCAGATGCTACCTACAGTATATGTAAGAAAATCAAAGCCAGGACTGTGTCAGTATAGTGTGTATCGAGGAACTTGGGTGAGATGTGTTCGTAATAGAAATCAATGTGTCTGGCTGAAAAGGGGGCCGATCTATTAATGTGAAATCAATAGATAATGTCACAGTCATTTTTTCTCATCTACAAGCCTCAATGGAGAAAATCGGAGATCACAGTCTTTGTAAATGAGCATACCATTGCAGAATTGGCTGTGCTAGCAGAGACTATAAACCGGCCAGACCAAACAAGGATCCTTTGTTTAACCTCGTTCTACCTTTTCTTCTTTTTCCAATAATGTGTTAGCAGTTAAGATATAAACCATTTAATATATGACTAAGGTCAGGAACTGAAACGATAGGCAAGGAGGATATCACATCCGTGAAATTACAGTCTGATAAACATAATGATTGGATGCTGCATTACTATGTAGCAATGTAACACTATCAAGATACGCTCAATAATGGTAATTCTGTTGTTAAACGAGGAGGTCACAACAGAGTTTACCACCTCCACACACTGCAGAACATGCTTTCACTTTCCATCCCAGAGTCGTTTCAGTTCTACTTATAGGGTACCCCTTTTATAAAATACTTTTATATCGAAATAACCGTAATGTTATGAAGTCTGGCGCTAATTTGTTGGTCGATGCTGCGTGTTCACTGTTCCTGTGAGACGTTAGCAGTCATGTGACATACTGATATCACATGGAGACACTGCCAGCCAGTTACTATGGTGTTTAATATGGGCAAAAGAAGCCAATAATAACAAATAAGTTTGGTCGTTAGCTAAAAAAACAACAAAAAAAAAAAACTGCTGCATCATTTTAGGTTGAAATGAAACAAGGGCTAAATCACATATCTCTGCAAAAAGTTAAACAGTATTATGGGTAATGTAGGAAGTGAAAATAGACTAACAAAAAGTACAAATAAATGAATAAATAAGTCAGCGTTTCATTCAAAATCTTGGGCCCAACTGAAGATCACAGCTAATGCAACGAAATAATAAATAAAAGCTTAAATTAACACCATGTGTCGTCATTCAAGTCAAATTAGAAGTGAAATTTTTCATCAGATGAAGAAAATAAATAGGCCTTTAGCTAACCCAAAGGTTAGCAATCTAAAGCCTCAGCCATGAAACTAAACAAGGGAATAAAAAGGAAAGAAAAATATCCATGGTGAATGAGAGCTGTGCCCTCTGCTGTATTCACCGAGCTGAAAATTCTCATATCATACACAGTAATACTATACTGGTTTTCAATATTTATGATGCCCTTTCTTGCTTCATATTATTTGCTAGCAAAAAAAGTTTTAGCCTTTGGAAATGCATGGCATCGGGTATAAGGTGAGTATTAAGCGTATAATACAGATTTTCAGAGCGAGATCTGGTGCTTCTCATAGTCATCCTATATTTCTCAGACATTTGAATCATCCAGCTGAACAGAGGAACGACGTTATGAAACTTACTCATAACCAGAGTATTAAGGTTTTTCGATAGGTTTTTTAGATGATATAATTTCAAATAGGGTGATTTAAATTGAATGAATATGGGAAAGAGAAAAAATTGTCTCAGAATGGCTCAGAGGCATCAGAGTCCACACCCACGCCTTGTCTAATTTACTTCCTGCACCAACATTCCTAAAGACTGTGTAAAGCAGTAAAACTGTATGGGCTCTGAGGTCATCAATTACAGAAAAACGTGTTATTGAACACCCAGCCAAATTTGAATGATTAAAAATATTGTGAAGTGTATATATATAATCAGGTTTCAAAATCATGAAAAAATAAGCAGTATTGTCTTCTCCGTGATGCTGGGGGCGTGTCTGTCGAAAGCACTGAAACCACGCCCAATCGCACCAAACCACGCCCAAGCATATCTGTTCAACCACTCGCTGAACGTCTACGTCAACTCGATGTCAGGCTTACACCTTGGAATGAGGAAAGAAAGCAACAACGGGACATGAGAGCCGCCACACGAGCTAGGCTACTGGCTGTGGACCATCCGCTTGCTCAGGTGTACACATGGCGTAGGAGTCACGCTGAGAAACAAAATAGCACCATTTCGGAGAGTGGCCTCTGCGTGCTAGTGTCACGCCACCATCTTGGACATGAAGTAAATTTAATAACTCGCAAACGAGCGTTAGAACCACCGATGCTAATGTGCTCCAGGGTTTATAGGTTGTAGTAGTTTACAGACTTTTCACACTTATTCAGCAGTTGGTTTCTAACATGTATAAGGTGTTTAGAAACAAATGACTGAATTTTTTACAAGCTCAAATTCTGTACTTTCCAATGGGATTCGGTGCTCATTTTGATCATATACCTAAAACCATAAATAACAAGGCATTCGTCTACCGCTAGGGGACGCAGAGAAAAAGGTTTGGTACACTGTTTGAACTGCACCGCAAATTGAGAACTCACCCCTTACATTTTAAAGCCTTTATTAATCCATAAATATGCAAATTTCTAATAGTAACTGTATTAGGAAAGGCTGTAATAGGCTGTGCACAAGCAGTGCGCCAAACCACTGCTGGATGTGCGTACATGTGGTCCAACTGAGCCATTCTCTGAAGGATGCATCATGAAGTGATCTTAAATAAGTCTGCACCAATGCACAAGAAATCTAGGATGAATCTACAGACTGGGCTAAAAAGAAGTCAGCCCTGTCCTCTACTTCATACCGTTCAGTAAATAAAAAAAATAATAAAATAAAATAAACAATTTTCTTACAGCAAATAAGACCGAATGAGCCTTGCAGGTCCATAAGTATTTGGACAGAGGTGCAAGCTTTACATTTTTGCCTCTGTACACCACCACAATGCTTTTCCTATAAAGCCATCAAGAGGTCACTGAAGTATAGAATTGCAGCTTTAATTCAAGGGATTTAACAAAAAATGTTACATTTGCCATTGAGGATTTTTTTTACATGTTTTCTTCCATGTTCACAAACTCAACATCAATTTGATAAACTAACATAATTATAAATATAAGCATTATTTTTAATACTTGGATGCAAATCCCTCCAAGTCTGAAACCAGTGGCCATCACCAAATCCTGAGTTTCCTCCCTCGAGAGGCTTTGCCAGGATTTTACTGCATGCGCCTTCAGATGCTGCTGGTTTGAGGGTCTTTCTGCCTTCGGTTTTGTTTTCAATAAGTGAGAAGCATGCGCAATTGGGTTGGCTGACTCAGCCATTTAAGAACATCCCATTTTTTCCCAAACTCTTGGGTTGCTTTTGCGGAATGTCTTGGGTCATTATCCGTCTGTACATTGTACACCTGTGCTTTTTTTTCCATTTCAATAGAGGAACTGGATTACAGAGGAATTGGTATGAATTATTATTATTAGGAATTAGTATGTCTTTATGACACAAATGCAGAGTTTTATTTAGCCGAATACAGGCAAAATACTGACAGGTTAAAAATATACTCTGCTGCTGCTCCTGATGATGATGATGATGATGCTTGAGTGGATTTACTGGAGGGTACTCTAAAGCAGGGTTCATCAATTCCAGTCCTGGAATTCAACCCAATCAGGTACTAGCAGGTAATGTTGGTATATAAGAGTTGAAAGAACTCACCAAAATGTCCTGGACTCAAGCCTTCTAAACCTGACAATATAATGAAAAATATAGTATGCTGAAGACCAGAGATACATGGTAGAGACAGTAGGGTTTTCTCTTTAAAAAGAAAAAAAATGTGTGTGTGTGTGTGTGAGTGAGTGTGAGAGAGACAGAGAGAAAGGAAAAGAGTTCAGAGGCCAGAAGTATATGAGAGAGGAACAAAATGATGGATGAGGCTGTGGGTGTGTCCCTTATATACTCAAACTTTGCTACAATCAATCAATCAATAAATCAATCATCATGTTTTCCTTTCCAATAACCATCGTAAATGGCTCAAAAATCCTAATTCTGCTATATAAGCAGCTTTTCTGGTTCATTTTCTGGATTCCATCTCTGAATCTCTAAGCCATGTCGCACTGCTGTATTCGCTTCCCTTACATATGAAATGGCTCAAACTGTGTATAAAAAGGCTGAATTAGTCCCAGTTGTGGCTTTAATTACACTGGTAACTAGCTAATAAAGTGCCGTGGGCTTCTCTAATGGGAATTGTAGGCACTCTTGGTCTCAATTAAAGACACATTTCCCCTTGGATGTATTCTAAAGAGGTCAGGGGAAAAAAAGGCTTATGGCAAGCCTATTAAGCCTGATTGGCTACAGAAGAGGATCCGTTCTCAGGGCTCATTATGCTCGTTAATGATGTGTCTAGGTAGCTTCATAACAGTCAGGTGTCCATCATGGCTTCATGTTTAAGCTTCATCCAGCTGGAATGGGGAAATTGAGGTGTGTGTGGAAACGAAAACGTAATTGGCGCCGGATTGAAGAAGTAAACTGGCTTAAAATCAGCACTAAACGTTGGCAGACAATTTTGAAAGTCCCTAATTAAGGACTAATCGTGACTAGGCTTCATTCATCTAACCTTCACCAATCACAACATGGAAGGCGCTTGTCCCAAATATGTGAATAACATTTTTACGAAAAGGATTTGTTCCCACTGTAACAGACTGGTACGAATTTCCCCTCTTAGTTTCCCAGAGCAGCCTTTTAGTTCATTGCTATATTCTGTCATTTTGGTTTCCAAACCTGTTTATCATTGGGTTGTTATACTAATGTGTTTGGCTGTTCTGTGCTTCACTTTAACTGGCTATTTCTTTTGCTTTTCTCCCCAGTTTATTCACCTGCAAATTCCCCCAGTTCCCAGTTATCATATGACAGCTAGAAACCAAGGGAACATGATGGTAAACACGTGCTCTCTCCATGACACGGGAAGCTAGCTACACCATCTTTTCTTATAGCTGTTCTTGCTGCAGCAAAGACACTCAGAGGAAAGTGCTATCTACCCTCTTCTGCATACATGAGCTCAATTGGCTAACGGCATTATGATAGAGAGAGTATTCCATGAAGGCAGTACAGCAAACTTTTTCTGCTCATTGGTGAAACCAAGCTAATAAGCTACAGCCAACTTAGCAAGGCTTGAAACCAACCATTCAGTCACCACCTTATCCGGTGGCACAGACTCTCAATATAGATTAGTAGGGGTCGTAGGAAGAACCATTTCTTCTATAAGTGTAGAATTCCTCTTAATAAAATTAGGTACCGGAAGCACGGAATGCCATTAAAGAACATCCTGACCCGACGACCTTGAGAATGCCAAAAGGATAACCACCATTTCAGACAAATAAAAGCCCCGATTTTCTCCCCACCATGGCTAGGCCTTGAAGAGTAGAGTGTCTGGCTGGCTGCAATCCGTTACGCAACCACAGCCGTAAATCTGAACCATGCGTGCTGAGTGCCTCTTGCACATCAGCAATCGCCACATAATTACAGCTGAGAGAAACCATTTCCCTGACCTCCAAGCAGCCAGCCAAGCTCGTAAATAACCAGCCACGGGTTGAAGACAGCGACGCATCAGCTTCCATTAAAGACGCATGGACTTGGCTGTCTCTCAGCAGCTGAAGTGCAAATGATTAAATAGCATTCTTAAAATGTACACTATTTTAACATTAGTAACATCGGTAGGGCATTGTTCATGTGAAAAGTAACGTGAAAAAGACAGCCAGCATGTTTTCTGTGGCCACAGTATAAGAAATAAAACATGACATTGTGAGCAGTTATTGGAAAATAATCAACAATAGGATGGAATGACGTGGTCCAATGTGAAGCAGAGTTTCTTTTACCACCCTGAAGTCGACTAGTTTCCAATTACAGCACATCCTGAAGTATTTTATTCCCCTTTTTTCACCAGAGCAACTTGTCAACGGTTTTTAATTTGTTTTGCTAATTAATAAGATGAAAAAATGCAGTTATTTGTTACCAAGAAGCTGCAAAGTGAAAAATCCCGCATTCTCTATGCTGGAAAACGTACCTTTCCCTCTGACTGTTAGAAAGCACTGGGGACTCTGTTAAAAAAATGCTAACGTCTCCTCACAGAAAACGTCGTCAACACTTTATTTTTTAACCAAATGGCTTTTGTGAGTTGTTGCTATAGAAACTGTACTGCATTAAAATGTATAAACCTTAGAGACGGAACTACCGTTGGTGCTGCAGTTACAATAGGTGAATCGACACCTTCCGACCAATCAGAATCACGAATTCAAGAGTGCTGTGGTTCTTCATCCGTTAGCAGCCATGTGTGATGTTGAAGTCAATCTAGTTGGATTTAAATGAAAAAGTAACAGTTGATCTATTGTAACATAAATTGAATGCCATGTCTCCACAATAAAACCATGGCTCTGGACTATACGGTGAAATTGACAGGAAGACAGAAATCGAAGCGTGGGTTTGTGTTATTTATTTTTTTCCCTTCCATGCTATATGCTCTCCATCCTTCAGTGAGAATGAAATGACAGCAGTGAGAAAGATGGGAGAGGCGAGTCAACACCTGGCTTTTTACTGCCTCAGATCAGCAATCTGCACACATGGCTACACGCACACACACTTCCTGTCTGCAGATTGCTGCTCTGCTCTTGCGTTGTTGACAGACAGTGTGATGGAAGCAGGTGCAGCTGCTGTAAGAGAGCAAAGTGCTGTGAGAGGCTTTTTCTTTTTTTCCCCTTCTCGATTCCTGTCAGTCTCGTGCTTTCTTCCTCCATTGCCATTCCCTCACCAATCCTCTGTTCTTTTCAAGAACCAACTTTGTAAATATCTTCTGCTTGCCAATTCTCTCTGTTCGCTCTATCATTCTGACTCTTGCCTCTCGTTCTCTGTCAGTTATGAGCATCTACGGTTGAAGAATGAGGCTCATTATGGCTTTCTTGATGACTCTGAAAGTCACGGAGAAGATTTAATAAGCAGCAGCACCAAACCAACTATACCTTAATAGTTATCTGTTTAAATAACTAACTAACTAACTACATAAATAAATAAATAAATAAATAAATTAATTAATTAATACATAAATGTTATCATTTTATTAATAATATTGATAATAACAACAACAACAACAATAATAATAATAATAATAATAATAATAATAATAATATTGTTGTGCCTTACTGGCATGTGGTAGAAAGCAGGAATTCATCATTGCTCATGTGCCTGAATGCCTTTTAAGTTTGGTTTGATTAGTTTTTAAAGGAAAAGGTCGGGGGAAAAAAGGAAACAGGGAGAAAGGGAAGGAGAGAAGGAGGAAGCAGGAATCTCAGTATTTATTTCATAATATTTTATAACATTTGTCTTGAATAAAACTCTTTTTTCCCCTCAACCTATATTTTTGTTAGCCATTGTTGACATTTATTATTATTTTTTTGTTTTGTTTTCTTAAAGTTGACTTGAGACAATGTGCATATTCTTCGGCAAATGCAAATGACCCAGTAACAATACAGCAGCATTTTAGGCCAGAAGAATAAAAAGCACAGTAAGTGTTATCCTGAGATCTGTCAGTAACTAACACCAGTGTCACTGATGGCAAAACAGCAATATATTCGCCTTCTTTTTTGTTTTTACTCTTAAATTCTATACATTTGTCACATTACTAGATATAAATAGCAGCCAGTTTTATACCAAGCCAGAAACTTTCCAGCATAGAGTTAAAAACGAAGCACACTGGTCATGTGATAGCGTTCTATCATGGAGAGCCTGCCCCCATTAATGTAACACGTCTGTACTTTTAACGTGCCAAATAGCTCCAGATCACAGCTACTATCGTGTGGCATGATATAAGCTTTAAAAACAGTTCTTCAGTAGCTTTCAAACACCACCAACCCTGCGCTTCTGTGTTGTACAGTGCCTGAAAAGCCCAAAGGCTGGAAAAACGGCATTTTAACCAACTTGGAGCTTTTTTCCATGCAAAAATGACACCTCGGGTGCTACCACGAAGTTCATCCTGCTTTACTTCATTTTTTTTTCCAGAAAAATGAAGTCAAGTCTATTCTACTCATACTGATACAGGTTATTGTTGGTAACTTACGTAATCTTGGTAATTCTACGATGGAACGAATTGTATAACAGAAAACTGTGTATGTGCACGCTCTATCTTTCTATTCTGTGATGTCTCCCGGCAGGTTTACGTTGGCAGTACATTTCAAAACCTAAGGATGTTTCAAAGTGAAAAGAGATCTTTTCAACAAGAAAGGAATGGTGGTTTAAGTTTCTACAATGCACTGTGTGTAAGCTTGCACCACATCTTTTGTTGTCAGACTTCCTGCTCTCTGCAATTGGCCCAAATATCATAGTCGCTTGGGTCACAAAGCACCAGTGAAATTTCCAGTTTCTTTGTTTGTGTGTGTGTTTGTGGTTGTGGAAGCGCTTTCAAGGGAACACTGAGTCCTTCAACACTGCTGCCAACTCCTCTGCCTTTTTGTCTCTTGAACTGCCTCCGCTGCACTTCTTTGGTTTTTCTTTGCCAGGTCTTCATTTTCAAAGCAGCCAAAAAAAAAACAAAAAACACACACCCACCGTACTACTCTTAAATCTTATACACTAGTTTTAATATCTAGCAGGATGAGTACACTGGGGAAATGCCTTGTAATAATGTAATATGATATCATCATACAATGCATTTTAATGAGGAAATAATAAAAAGACCCATTTTCTTAAAATAGGTTCTGAAATTGCCTTGTATTACTCTCAACAAAAAAAAAAGCTATGAAATTAAGTTAATATTAGCACTGAGCTAATATTCAGGATTGGAAGATGAACCATGGGTCTAAATGGCAGCGGAAAAAATCCTTGGACCTGGCGATACAAGTTAGCTTTCCATTCTGTGCACCTTAGCAATCCAGAGCGTGCAAGAAACCCTACAACAGAACCGAAATTTCATTTTCAGAAAACAAATAAAGTTCTCTGTAGAGCCCTCTGCGATATATTGAAACTGAAAATGTACGTTGTAGAATGTGTATCAGGTAGCTTCTTTGGTATGCTTTCATTACTGAAAAGACAGCTAGTAGACTACCGCTTTGAAATTGATGGATGAATAAAAACCAATCGTGTCCTAATGCACACACATCCATTGGTTTATTTAATTCTATATTGCTGCATGCTGAGCAGATTCCTCCTCCCCATTGTGTGTGTGTGACAGAGAAAGAAACAGTGTGAGTTACTTGGCAGTCGTATATGAGTATCTACCAAAAGGTTGAAACCATTAGCTCCTTTGCATTGCTGAGGAAATCCACATACAAGGATTGAGTGAATAGGAAGAAAACAACAGCAGATGGTGGAACATATAACGGTTATGCTGAAGCTTATCATGCTGGCCCCCTCTTCACGCTCACACCATAGGTAAGTGGGAATTCAAGCCAAGGACACTGCCAAGGTGACTGTGATGCCGGAGCCACTTGTCTTGGTTGCCACACTGGGTCCAGTGAAAAGTACTGGCATGGAGAAGCCCCTGACAATAGAATCCACTTGGTTTTTTCAGACTAAAGGGAATTGTTTTCAGCGTTTTGAAGAATTACAAAATTTCACCTTGCTCTCAGATCCTCGAAAATGAGGCGCTTGGTGTCGCGTGTGAAATACGTCAGGTTGAAATATGAATTGTACAAAAGGGGACTTCAGAGTGAGTGCATATTCAAACACGACTTTGATAGCTTCCAAAGGAAAAAGACAATCGTCATGTGGACAGAAACATCAGACGTGTCTCACAATGCACTGTACAGCAGCGAAAGGGGGAGAAGAGAAAGAAATCTCTCGTGATATAATAATCAGGGGTGTCATTTGTACTGGATTTTTCAAATCAAATCCTTGTTTCAAACTCAAACTGTGGCGACCTTGGCGAAATGCACACTTGGCATCATGGATGCATAGGAGTGTTTAACTCTGGGCCACATGACAAAAATATCATATCATGCTACTTGAAGTCATTCTTATTACTACCAATATGTATAACAATATACAGTATATGTTCGCTAACCAGCCTTTTTTTAACATCAAATGTGTTGCTTCTAATCAGCTAGCAATTTTTTTTAATATTAAGAAAAAGATACCAGTGATATCTCCGAGAAGTACAGTATATTTTAAAATAATTGATCACAATATCAATATTATATTGTCATATTGCCCGGCCCTAGTGTAGTGCCACAATTTCAGCCTTTACAAAAGGCAAAGCACACATACGCAGCTAACGAAATGAATCCGAACAAATTTATTCTTGACACGTTCGCAAAAAGCAAGAAATGTGACATTCATGAAAATCCAGTTTGTCTGAAAAATGCTCTTATCCTATGGAGAACTTCTGAGTTTGTGTAAATTTAAACAGATTATTGATTTTAATCACCCCGAACAATTTTAATGGATTTTGTGAAACTTTCATATCAATGACCTGGTGTCTATCCAGAGGAAGCCGAAGCTCTGCAATGGCCGAGTCGCGTTATTGGAAAATTCAGCCCACTCTGCAATTAGGATCTGTTCCTTCACTTTGTGCTTTGACTATACTGCTAAAGTTTTGTAGGGGTCTCTAAACAAAAACTGCAAGGTAAGCAGGCAGGCAAAGGATGCATGCAAAGGTTTGGATGCAAAGGGAGTTTTACAGGCAAATGACTCAGTTTAGTTATGACTTAAGCAAAGGCAAAGTCTTAAAATCAGGCAGTGTTCGGAACACTGGGAGAACAGGTATATCAGCGGCTGAGGCAAAGAACTAGGTCAATATCCAAAAACAAGGACAAAAGGCTCAGTGCGCACATGAAAACACTATACAACACTTTGCAATGAACTTAGGCAACAAAAGAACTTAAATTAAATACAAAACAGGTGCAAACCATCATTAATCAGGAGACTGGGAGCAGGGAAGCATGCGACACATCTGTGCCGTTTATGCGCTTAGCAGTTTATTGCTCATCAATATACCGTTGTATGAAGCTCTACTGACCCTTTCGTAAATCTGTAAGGATTTTTTTTTACTTCAGTTTGGCCTATGAAAACACTCCCACAC
>JAQQZR010000013.1:7486836-7498188 GCA_030068235.1 Notoglanidium macrostoma | reverse complement strand
TATAATGAAGGTGATTATCCAGTGAAGATATCTCCAATATCATTCATATTCATTCTCTTGTAGGATGGCTGGCTAACTGGCAGCTGGATTCTTGCACCCTCTAATGCAATTATGTTGTCAACAAAGTAATCATTAAGTTCAAACTGCCCACATACACTCTAAAGTTAAAGAATGCTGAAAGAGCCCCTACGCTTTCCTCCCACTTCACTGCGAGAGAACTGCCTGCTGGGAGGAGGTGATAATGGATGTTGACAAGTGTCAGGTGTAACGTAGATGCGAAGTGATTTTAATGCGTTTGTTTTAAAAGAAAAAAAAAAAGTTACAGCTAAATCATTCTGGCTTGTTGTTTTTTTTCTCATTAGCATCGCTGTTTGCTTGTTAACATGTGTCATCAAAAAAGTGCTACTCAGAAATGTTAAACAGAACCAGGAAAACTTTTCAAAGCACGGAGTTTGTGAATGTGGATGTGAAACAGGTAAGGCCTGCTTGTGCACTTGTGTGTGTGTGTGTGTGTGTGTGTGTGTGAGACAATAACACTGTGAGACAGTCAGACAGCTGACTAGTTTTAGGAGTGCTAGTCTGCTGGGAGTGTTCGCAGACAACCAGTGTTCCCACTGTCAAAACAGTCCACCCATCCCAAGTGGATTTACACACACACACACACACACACACACACACACACACACACACACACACACACACACACACACACACAGAGCACAAATATACCCATGACACAAAATAAACAAGAAAAAGGGGTCGCATGTAGAGTTGAGTAGCAATTTCCAGATTGGTAAGCCTGGGTTGTGTTATATCTATAGAGAAACGCTGGATATTCTGCACTCTAAAATAATCTGGCAACCTCTGGGGGGAAAAAATAAGCTTGCGTGTAACCCAATTCTGAATACTCCTAACTTTCCTTGCATAAATATTGACTCAACTTTTAAACCTGCTGCAGTTTAACAATTATTTTTCTTTGAATAAATTATTTTGAAACAGATATGCGGGACTGTTTCCAGTGTAATTACTTTGTATGCTAATTCAGTAACGTGTATTTTTCTTGGTTATTAATTTTGTCTCATATGATTGCAGGGGTTATATTTCCAGGTGCTGGAATAACCACCAACCCTGTTTTAGATACAGAGGTTAGGGATCATTCTATTGCACTTGTATACATTTATAATGGTGGTTATTTAAGGATGCATTCAAATGTGCCATTGGCCTGAATTCATGTGAATTACAGAATGCAGTCATGCTAATTAGAAGACAGTGCTAGCTATATTTGAATTTGCTCAGTCATCCATAATTTTACGCCCCAGATTTAAGATAAATTATGTAATATGTTTTTTTTTTTTTATTATATAATTTCCACCAACACGTAATGTTAAACTTTATACAGAAAAGAGGACATTCTGGGGCTAAATAATGCATATGGAAAGCAATACATATGCACAAGTTATTGGCTAACTCGGGCAATTCCATTAGCCATTCAGAGCAAAGATATACACTTATCTAGATTTAAGGCATGACCCTGAAAATTAGCATGTCTTATCCGATTAACGTGAGAAAAAAACAAGGTGTTATTTCAATGGCGGAAGAAAAAAGACTTTACAAAAGCATCCCATAATAGAAAATAACTGAAAAATGTATGGCACGTCCAATTTTAAGCTTCATTGTAGTAATAAACGTGCGGCGAAACTGTAGACAAACATCTAGCTGCGATATTTTCCTTCTCTAATTATAACAATATTATAATCACATAATTACAGACTTATCATGTGGGGATTGATGGAATAAGAACGCTCATGTGACGTCTATGTAATAAATGTGTACAATCTCCTGCAATGTTGATGCACACACACGCACTCACAGCATTAAACCTGACAGAAGCCTGCTTTCATCATAACGCAGGGAATTGCGAGAACCTCCTAATTAGTTCATAAACCTGCCAGGAAAGTGAAAACCTGGCCTTGTACTTGGGTATGTAATAAACCCACATGTGTTCCCTATGGAGGAGAAAGACTGAATTCCAGCTCATAGTGAGGATTACATGATGTTTACAAGAGGTTCTGGATGAACAGCTCATACTATATAGAGTTAAGGAACACGTTTTCCTTAGTGTTTAAGAAAACGCCATTAGACTGTTTGCTACCGTTTTACTTAAAGGCTAGCTGAGTATGACACCTCCTGCACATAAGCCCTTCATGACTGATGTAAACCTGCATAACTGAAGCCGGTTGCTTAAAACTGAATTAAGGTTGCGTTATAGCTTCTCTAATAATGTCATGACATTGGACAGTGATGACGTTACACATGAAAACCACACTAATTTAAGTTCAGAGAAAATAATAAGGCTTATAAATACTTCCGTAAGGGCTTATGTAGGTGTCATGAACACTACAAGTACAAACATAAAGCAATATAATTATGCAAACTTGCTATCTCACTGAGTACTAGAGCTGTAAAAGACATGAGTTAATAACACCTGATCATTGCATATATAGTGAAAAAAGTGACTCGGAAAAAAGAGTTTTTCCAATATGGACCTGGAAAAAAATATATATGAAAAACAGTGACACATGAGGCGACGCACCCGGAATGAATAAATCCTGCCGTAATTAAGAGTCGCAATAATTAAGAAGCAAATCATGGTGAGACCATTAGCTCTGAAAAAATCATTTATTGAGATTTATTGGTCTAATTCTGTGAATTATCATGACGCGTTCCCTGAGCAATTAAGTCAAAACATTATGAGCACACTCTGATGGCTATCACAATAAAATGTCTGAGAAACCCCAGATTCATTAATATGAATAAACGTCTGTGTTGTGTAGTTCCGTCTGGAGTGTCAGTACAAAGTTAATGAGACGACATCACACACGGTTCTCTTTTGTTTTTATACCAAAATGTCCATTAATATACCACTCGCTTGCTCAGTGAAAGGATGTTTTCACGAAGAAGCATTAAAATGGCAAAACTTAATAAGGCGGCTTCTTATAAAGTCATACATTATGATTATTTATTCGGAAAATGATCGATATTCATTAGGCACTATTAATTGTAAGCATGTTGAATTAAGCTTAAAGAAACCAAGTACTTATAAAATGGGGCAATGCTTGCACATTTAAATGCATTATAAGCATGGCTTTAAACTCTAATGTTATAATGTATAGCAATGTGGACTTATAAATGCATTAAAACAGGTTATGAAGGTCTACGTAGTTCATTATACTGTACATATGGGCTTCATAGAAAGGGTTACCCGTTAAGAAAGGGATTACGGCCACCGAGGAGTCCCGTTACGCGGAATTAATGGACGAGGCGGAGGTTAAGAACGCCACGATGCGGAGTGAAGCGAAGTTCTCCCTCCTATTCCATTTCGTCTTTTGTTTGGCTTTTGTTCTCTCTACGTCAACAAATACGTTTTTTTTTTCTATTAAAAGTGTGTGTGTGTGTGTGTGTGCATGTGCGCAGAGCACTGGCGGAACGCTTTCGTCAATCTGTCGATACTGCTCGGTCTGACGCACAATAACTAAGGCAACTTCATGCATAACTTCAGCCAAATGTCCAGGGAACCCCATACATAAGGCGAGCCAAATGTTTCTTATTCACCCGTATAATGAAGTGGGACTGATGTGCTGCGTTCATTTGGGTTTCACACAGACCAGATTTGGCACAGCTGGATGTAACCCATCAAACACTCCGTCTTCCTTATACACTTATACGGAGGTTGAAAAATATGACCGGACTCGACGACGCTACAGTGTATGCGCAAGCCTCGTTAATGACGTATCTACTTCCTGTGCGTTTAGGACAAATATGGTGTATTCTTTCACTACTCGGTACTACGTAATACTCGGTAAAGTTTCGGTTCTAATGTAGCAAAATGTCTAAAAGAAGACAAAGGGATTTTACGCAGGAAAATGGAGCAGAAATTGATGCATTGCCCTGTAAAGCTAACCAGACAAATGCGACTGAATATTGAATCAGGTTAGAGCTTTATCTCTGACTGTTACAAAAGGCTAACACTGGAGACTCCTTCCAAAAACGATAAACATCTCCTCAAGGAAAAACGCACCAGAACTATTCGTGTTTTTTAATGTGTATGCGGAGTATCAGCGTTACTATAACAATCGTGTCAGAGTATCAGCATGTGATTCAGCTTGCGACTGAAACCCCCTTCAGAGCTGCTCTTAAAGAAAATTAATCCACACCTTCTAACCGATCAGATTCAAAAATGCTGTAGCCGTGGACGCAAACCAAATCTTTCATCCTATAACCGTCCCATGCTGCAGTTTTTTGCTTGTGGATTTGTTTGGTTGTCTCTACATTCTTGTAAAACTTTCTTAACGAAGCTTCCAGCCGTTTATATGCAGTGCTCTAAAATAATTCACTCAGGTCTTAGTCAATTTTCCTGTTAAACATAATAATAAGCATGTCATATAGGGTAATTTCATGCTGCGTGTCGACTTCGGTTTTATTAGCGATGCCCGCGAATCCCCGTGGGATGGCAGGGGACACTGGGTAAAAAGAGCCCGCGTGCATGCTGATCGCTCATCAATGCTCATGCTAATAGGGACTGACTTGATAAACGCAGCGATTCATCATCATCAATTTGAGTGCTAGCGCTCCACAGATTAATGCTGTGCTGCTAGCATGGGGGCCTGTCCCAAATGATTAATGTGCACAAACACCGCTACATCAAAATTAATGCTGATTACTGATGAACTTAGATCGTTCCGTCTGTTTTCCCCCTCCTGATAGATATCAGACTGGAGATAACTACTCGAACGTTCTTCTTGCTCTGCACTTAACAAAGCCGATCCGAAGCTATTAGCGTTTCGTGCTGAGGGAAACAAGGTGCTGGATGCTAATGAGACGTGCTAGCGATAAGACAGCAGATAGGTGATGGAGAGCAGGTTCAATTCAACAATTAGTTGGGTGTGATTGAACCCTTTCTCGGTAATGTGTGTGTCAAACATGGCGCCAAACATGACAAAGAAAACGATTGGTCGTCTTTCTCTATTCAAATTCTGCTCTAAAATGTTGCACTGAATCGAATGGACTGATTCTATTTTTATAACTGTGAGCTAAAGGAAAGGAAAACAAAATGATGGAAGGGAGGACGGAATCCCAGTGTAATTATCAACTAACGATTAGGCTGATCTGTGAAAATATCAAGAGAAGGAGGGATAAAAAACAAAATGGCATGGCAACCGTACCTGTACCTAACATAGCTAGCTAATCGCTAGATCATTTAAAATCAACTAGCTATTACTGTAAAGACAGAAATTAGCAGGCGTGTTGGTCATTATTTAAACCCGGGAATCATAAACGGAGGTAAATTAGATAGATAAGCCTCAAAAAGGTGAATTTAGAAATAGTCCACTGTGTTACTTAGTACCAGAGATCGAGCTTTAGAGGTTAGCCATCC
This sequence comes from Notoglanidium macrostoma, assembly GCA_030068235.1. NCBI lineage: Eukaryota > Metazoa > Chordata > Actinopteri > Siluriformes > Auchenoglanididae > Notoglanidium > Notoglanidium macrostoma. Next base: position 7,492,754 of record JAQQZR010000013.1, on the reverse strand, counting down.
TGTAAACCAGCCATAAGCTAACACAGCGATTTTACTGCCACTATGGTGGACAGCTGAAGTAAAAGAAGTGAACCAGGGTTAATGTGCGAGTGGCGGGAATAAATCCATACTTGCGTCAAACGTTATTGAGTAGTCTGGCTGGTTGGCGGGATGCCTGGCAGTAACTTCGTTTTCCGAAGTGAAGCCGGAGCTATAGGTCGCTTTAAAAGAAATTACATCCTACAAATGGCTAGTGAGCCTTTATGGGTGCAATGAATGATGTGCTGAAAAGCTTCCCTCTTAAAACGCGCACAATTCTTCGGTTCCGTCGTCGGGTGGCGAAGAGTCGAGATCGGTCGACGCTGGGGACCCTTCTTTTAACACCAAAGAGCAAATAATATAAGGATAATTACTGATTCAAATGAAAGTAAGAAGCCCTGACTAGTCCACAGCACAGCTTGGGTCTTGTGTTCGTGCACAGCCTTGAAGAAGAAAAAAAGACCTCGCAGGCAGAAATACATCAAAATTGAGTTGTCTGGGAAAGGGGGGAAAAAAATGAGGAAATGTTTTTTTTAAGACCTGCTCAGAGTGTAGGACCATTGAGGAAAAAGGCATAGGTTGAAAGACAAATCAAACTCCCAGGCAGGAAGCTAGACAGCTGAATGGACACACTTCACTGCGCGCTTCGTTTTCTTTTCTGCTTTTATTGTGAACGCAAGCGCCAGACTGAAGCTGAGCATGAAGCAAAAGCCACTCGTTAACTTCCTGACCAGCTAAGACATTTTGATCCATCATTGTCACTTTCCCACTTCACCAACGACCCGGAACATTCCCGCGGGAATCGCTGGCCTACTTTGGGAGAGGGATGGCTTCAGGATCTGTCCTTACTCTAAACACGCTTTATAGTGCGGAAGGAAAGAGCACCCATAGCTGCAGGTTTGACCCCGTTTGCTCTGCCGCGTGCGTATTTACATATGTCGGTGACGATGATGAGGTGTGTGGAGTTCATCATGCTGCCGAACAGCTGGGCTGAAGGAATCAACAGCTGGAATATGAGCTCTTGGTGACACTTCAAACAGCAATTCGATTGCAAACGGTCTGAAATTCATTCTCCGGCCACTCTGTTATCCATTATAAGCTACAAGGCAAGGAGCTCATACGACGTCTCCTGCACGTCTAGTTCCATAACCTCGAGCTATAATGACGTGATCTTCTAAATCTACCTCTTTCTTTTTGTCCCCCTTTGGCGGACTAGAAAAAAAAAAAGAAGAGCTACAGAGCAGAAGAGAGAAGGAGGAAGGAAGAACGGAAGACGGGCAACATGGAAGAAAGGAGGGAAGAAGGAAAAAGTGGAAAAAAAAAAAAAAACAAGGGAGGAAGGAAAAAGGTGGAAAGAAAAAAGGAAGGAGCAGGAGGAATAGAGAGAGGAAAAATGAAAGAACGTGAGAAAGGTAGGGAAGAAAGGAAAAATGGATGGATGGACTAGCAAAAAAATGTCTGATAAAACTAATTAGATCTCAGATTCACCAAATTTATTGCCATCTTAGAAATAAGACGCGATCTGGTTAAAACACGTTTGAAGAAAAACCCAGAAAAATATAAGAATAAAGGAAACACTGTTTTTGTATGCTGTGTCTGTCAACCAGTTACGATTGCAGCTAAAATAGAAACATGAAATCTAATAACATCCGATACGCCATCCAATAAAAGCCAGTTTCTGGAATGGGTATTTGACGGGGACTCGGTCAAAATGTTCAGAAATGCTCCTATACTCATCAACACGGCCTTTGTCCTTTCTTTTTTCAGCGTTAGTTTATCTGTCTTTCAAATCAAGATAGGAAGGGAACTAATTAGACACGACTATGCAGATGCTCACCAATTACCTGAAGATAAAATTGTCACAAATAACACTGTTCTCCTTTCAGTGATAAAGGCAGACATAAAGTCACACTCGAAAGACTTTAGAGACTTTCTGCATTGCCATGGTGACATGACAAAGTGCCATGTGTCACCCAAAGAAGTCCACTGAAGCAGGGAAGATGTCAATTAAAGGAACAGTAGGGGGCTGGATACCTACAATTTACCTCCACACAAACACACCGGGATTCGAGCTAACCTGCACTGTGTGTCAAATGAAAAACTTCTCCCAACTGTCTTTAAACACTGTTATTGTTTCTGGTTGCACGGAAACAGCAGGAAGCGTAACGAATGCATCATTTCTAAATCTGAACTTTTCTAACCAACATATAGCGCAATTCCACACCTCACCACCAGAGGTCTCAATCACCAGAAGTCTCTACAGACCTTAATTTTTTTTTATCTTGAGTGTGTGTGTGTAGCAAAAGGAAAAATACTACAACTAACCAAAAGCAAGACAGCAAAACAACAATAAAATTTCAGCAAAAAAAAAAATCCACAGCAGCAAAACAGACTAACAGAAAAGAACACAACAGCTAAATCAAAAGCAAGGAAGAAAACCAAAAAACAAAAGCAACATCAAAAACCACACGACAGCAAAACACAAAAAACAACAGCCCAACGACAACAAAAAATACACAACGAAATAAACAAAAAACATGAAAATAAAAGCAAAACCAAAATCACATTACAGCTATCAAAAGCAAAACAAACAAAAAACCCCAGCTAAATCAAAACCAAAAAAGCAGCATCAATAGGTAAATAAATAAATTATAAAACAAAAATACACAACAGTAAAACAACCAAAATACAAACGACAGAAAAAAAAAAACAGCTAACGTAATAGCAAAAACCAAATACACAACAGGAAAAAAAACAAAAAAAACATGACAGAAGAACCAAACACAGGACATGAAATAACATACAGCGAAACAAACATATCGGCACATTAAGAAACACGGCAGCAAAACAAAAAATATCAAAAATTTTACAACAGCAAAAAAAAAAAAAGAAAGAAAAAAATCCAAAAACGTACCAAATGACAAAGGAAAAGCAAACAACAACAATAGGAGCAAACACAAAAACAAAAACAACAAAAAAATATGACATAAAAAAAGACCAAAACCAAAAAACACAAGATCCCGTCAGAGACCAAATTTATAAGTGGACATTTAATCGTTTTTTTCCCCTTACTGTTTGATTGTTTGTTGATTCCGAAACAAACTCTGCCCACCTCATTTCCCACACATCACTTAGATTTCATTAAGAAGCCGGTGCTTGATGCCTCAGCATGTGTAGGTGTTTGCATCATTCTAGGGTCATTTACATAACAAGCCTAAAGGCTACACTTATTTATGCCGGCGTTCCCTAGGCAGTGGACGAGCGCTCACCTTAACGGAGACTAATTGGATGTGCTGAGTGGGCCGATACTTCAGGCTGGGATAAGGAGTGCACCCACCTTGCTTGCCCTAAACTTAGTATTCAAAGAGAAAATTTTAACATGGGCATAGCTAAAGAGTAGAAGTTGCGTTATTGATGTTCTGTCTCTTTCTACGAGCAATTAGAACAGCGTCTGACGACTCCAGATTCGATTTCCAGCACTGCAAAACAGCCCAGGTTTCCTGGAGAACATCCTGTAGAGCTGACCATCGGATAGCTAAAGATTAATTGTAGAGATTACAAACTACACTCTGAGGCAACTTTCTGCAAATACACGTTTCAATTTTGACCACGGTTCTTATTATTTGTATTCGTATCCGTACGGTCGTAATCGTCTCATGTTAGCCTTCATTTTTTTTTTTTTTTTTTTTTTTGTGAAGAAGCAATCTTGTTTTTGTCTACCAATAAACAAAATTATTATATCAATATATTATTACTAATTATAATATTTCTTATTAAACCTTTTCTTCTTTCTGTCGCTGCCATGATTTATGGCTTTATTATTTGCCTATATCACTCTTTTATTCATTTGTTCATTTAGAGAGAGAAAAAACTCGTCATTATTATTATCATTCTTTTTTTCTGATCGCTTCTGTCATCTCTCATAGTAGCTGAATGAAACTATTTGAAAATATAAACACACTGAGAATGACTCGACATTTAAACCTTCCTTAAACCTAAACCCTAATCTAATTTCTAAACTTTTCTCTCTGCCTCTCTACGTCAAGCGAGCTACTCATCTTACACTGCACAATGAATGTGATGATTTTAAATCCACATCATCCTGCTTCGTATTTGATTTCTAATCTTTTCATCTGTCTAAAGATACGCCCAGTATAGAAGTCTATCTGATGCTGGCTGGGTGCTGAAGGCTGGATTCTAGAACGCAAACCCTTTTTTTTTTTTTTTTTTTTTTTTTTTTAACTACATAAAAAGACATAATTCAAAGACATAATTAATAATAAGATCATTATCAGATTTTACCAACTAGATCATTCAAACAGACCTCATATTAAATTAAAGCTGTTACTGGCACGTCTATCCCAATAATCCGACTGTAGTGAATTCGGCATCATTTACGCGTTTCAAAAATATTGATGAGGATAATATCGATGGGTTCTACATTCTTGTTGGAGACGTACGGCGATAATGAAAGCTGCACACAAAATGTACACACAATTAGATCAGACAGTCCCTCGCTCTCCGTCAAACATTAAGATCTCCATCCTCCTACACGTCCTCCTGTGTTCTCTCTCCAACTCTTCTCCAATGACATGCATCAGCATTTTTCTTCTGCCTACTCGCTCCACCTCGTCCCTTCCCTGCCTTCTCATTACCTGATTATCTAACATGCAAATGATCAATTTACATATGCTGCCTGTTTGATTAAAGCACATGTATAAACCGATTAGTGTGTTTGACAGATGTTCCTTCATTATTACAACAGAAATGGTCAAACCTTATACAGCTACATTTTAAATGCCATACATTCAGTGCAAGGAATGTGTCGCAATAGTAAACATGTGATGTCCATATCTGGATGCAAAAATACAGTCTGAAGTGTAAAATAATTAAAAAAAAGTTAGAAAATGTAGGGAAAAAGGTTTTCTGGTCTGATGAGACCACAATAGACCATTTTGGCCTTGGCACAAAGCATGACATCCCAACAATGTTCACTACTCGGAGCTCAGCATCCCCACCGTGAAGCATGGGATTGGTAGTATCATCATATCAGCAGGGAGACCCATGGGGTCTAGATGCTAACTTTTTCCAGTCTGCAAGAACTTTATGCCTGTGAGTGAGGTTCTCCTTCCAGCAGGAAGACCCAATGCATAGATCAATGCACCCAAAGAACCTGACCATGTCAGAATGCCCCAGTCAAAGCCCAGACCTCAATCCAACCAAGAATCTGTTTGCAGACTTGAAAATTGCTGTTCTTATAGAAATTGAGCAAATTTGGCAAGACGATTGGGCAAAAATATCAGAACCAGATATGCGAAGCTAATAGATGGAGCCTAAGATGGTTCTACCAAGCACTGACCCAGTGGTATGAATACCTCCAACCAACAAATCCCAGTTAAGTTCATTCCAGTAAGAGGCTACGTTACAAAATGTGCGAAAAAAAAAACATTTAAGTGGGGTGAATATTTACTCAAGACAGTAAACCTACGTAGTACTATGGAGTTTGTTAAAATGTTATTAATATTACACCTTTCTAAGGTTTGCTGAAGGAATTTACAGCAAAAAGACATCTGATTCTCAAAACTTCCAGATGTGCAAAGCTGGTGGAGACGTACACGACCAGTCAAAAGTTTGGACACACCTACTCGTTTTCGTAGGTTTTTCTTTATTCTTTTTGCTTTCTACGTTGTAAAACATTACTGAATACATCGAAACTATGAAGCAACGCGTATGGCATATACTGAATTATGTGGTAAACAAAAAAGTGTAAAAACAACAAAATATGTTTCATATTTTAGATTCTTCAAAGTAGCCACCATTTAGCGTGATGATACACTCGGCATTATCTTACCCAGCTTCATGAAGTCGTCACCTGGAATGCTTTTCAGTGAACACGTGTG
>JAQQZR010000013.1:7449661-7468288 GCA_030068235.1 Notoglanidium macrostoma | reverse complement strand
TGTAACATGTTTATTATGTTTGTTGTGTGTTATACTGTGTAACATGTTTATGATGTTTGTTGTGTTATACTGTGTAACATTGTTTATGATGTTTGTTGTGTGTTATACTGTGTAAAATGTTTATGATTTTTGTTGTGTTATACTGTGTAACATGTTTATGATGTTTTTTGTGTTATACTGTGTAACATGTTTATTATGTTTGTTGTGTGTTATACTGTGTAACATGTTTATGATGTTTGTTGTGTTATACTGTGTAACATTGTTTATGATGTTTGTTGTGTGTTATACTGTGTAACATGTTTATTATGTTTGTTGTGTGTTATACTGTGTAACATTGTTTATGATGTTTGTTGTGTTATACTGTGTAACATGTTTATGATGTTTATCACGTGTGATGTTATACTGTGTTTCATTATTCATGATGTTTGTGTCATATTAGGCCACAATATATCCTGATATATTATAATGTTACTTTGGCCAACTTTGCATTTATGATGCGTCATATTTGAGATACAATAAAAAATTCATATGTTTAAAATTTATAACTAGAATTTATATTTTTGTGCTTTGTGACAATTTCCAAAATCTTAATTGAACTGAACACGATGCCATATACTGACATGTTATATTACTGCACTGTGGAACATTGTGTTTTTGTCATGTCACATCATGGTATATTACAACATATTACATAATTACGCTGTGCAACATTACTTTTATGATACATCATGCCATGCCATGTCACAGCCTTCTCAGTCCGTGTGTCATTACGTTCAGGATGTTTATATCATATCACGATATTATATTACATTACTACTTTGGGTAATGTTAACAAACGTCATGCATGCAATACCATTTCACGTCATGACATTTTACCATGTTATGCTATTGAAGTGCATAACATTATGTTTATGATGTTTGGTATGCCATGACAAGACACAATATTTATGATATTTGTTATGTCTTAAGCATTCTCTTCTCTCTCACTAACGAATCAAAATCAAGAAGGGGGGTGGGGCTTGTACAGTATGACCGCCAACACTTTGACACTGAAATGACTCGTGACAGACGTCAATTATTTCCAGTTTATGCACCATAAGTCATAAAACCTCAACTTCACATACCACTCTTAACTAATCGCCGTGAAGGCGAGTGGGAAGTTCGATGTTTGAGTTCAGAGGGCAAATGCCACAACCCTCCATTTCCAAAGTACCTTTAGAAAGGCTGTTTCTTTCCAAAACTCCTTTTAGAAGCAGCTTTAGATGGAGATCTCATCACCTCTGTGTACCTGATAAATCCCAGGAAAGGCTTTAGGCTCAGTCTTGGAGCTGCTGAACCAGCAGCCTGCTGTCACATACATAGTGTATAATTTATAGAGTCTAAATCCTTGTCCGCTTGTATCTACATAAAAAAAATTCCGCTGAAAATAAGAAACTACACCAAAAACAAGAAGAATAGAAGCGAAAGTAAAAAAGGAAAGATGAGGGAAAATTGCATGATCCATCTCATTTGCTTAATCCCTGTCATTTGAAATTGTGCTCTCTGTATTCTGGTGATAAGTGGAGGAACTCGGTGACCCTGTGTCTCCATCACTGGCTCTTAAAACTGTTGCTGGGAGACGGCTCAGTGGAGATTGTGAATTACTCTCGGTGTATATGATAAAGAAACGGCTACACGATCTGAATCCAGCTAGGAGATAGAGCACGCGTCAGCCTCGACTGCTGGGTTTTAGCGGTTCTCCTGGCTGATCCTTAAGAGCATTAACAGATCCAGAACTAACGTTTCGCTTTACCGTCAGTTTACCATGTTCCAGATCATTATCAGGAGTGTTAATGCTATAGCTCCTTCCACAAAAATGTCTCTTACATTTCATCTGAACAAAAAAAAAAAAATAATAATAATATTTTCAAATGTAATTGATGACCCATATAATGTATGGTTACTCTGCTTATTTACTAACATTTCTTATCTAGTTATCCTAGCCTTCCTTAATTTTGGTTATGTATTTATTTTCTGGCACATTCTGCTATATCTAATCAGCTATAATTGGATTATTTGGCAGTTATTTTGTCCCATTCCATCACATCCGTTTGTTCGGATTCATGTACATGATACAAGTGATCGAATTCATGTTGGTCATGGTTATTTGACATTTTCTTATTATCTCGTGTGTGTGTTTATAATAATTATGTACATTTGCCTTGTTAGGGTACAATTTTAATCCGCCAGGTTGTGTCTGGTGCAATGCCAAAGTGCTTATTACAGCAGAATGGGGGCAACTGATTAAGTTAAGTGTTTGTGTGTGTGTGTGTGTGTGTGTGTGTGTGTGTGTTGTGTAAACACTGCAATCATTACAGCTTGTGTCGACTTGAATCGACATCAATTCCAAGAACACGACCTTCAGAATCACAGTGTGATGTTGCACAAGGCGATTAAAAAAGAAAGGGATTAAAAATGTTGGGTTGACTTACCCACTTGGGATGAATCACCTATAACAGAGAGAGAGAGAGAGAGAAAGAGAGAGTGAGAGAGTTAATAAACATGTTCAGTTTTATAACTTGCTCATAATTGCATGCTGAACCACCTTTTAAACCACAAAAAAGCAAACGACAGAGCTCATTTTAGCATTTTAACGCTTCCAAGATGCCATCTAGAATACAAATAAGAAACATTCTCGACAATCTGCTACATGTCAGCTGTGGGCTTTCAGCTTTTACAATAACATGACTACACGCATCCTTCCTTAATAATTAGCTTTTTTTCTTCGGTGTTTACTCAGATTTACGCTAACTTTAACTGCTTTCACATTCTCTTTCAGGCAGGAATGCACCGAAATACACATTTATCACATATCACAAATATCGCACAGGCTTATTTATATCACCACATACAGTACATGTAGCCCTGTGAATGGGAAAAAAAGCTTTAAATGCATCTTTCTATATAGAAGATGCATATTAAAGGGGCTGGCTCAGCCTTCAGGTGGGGTTTCGAAGGGATCACCACCAGTGAAGCTGCTGAGGTTTTGCTGCAGAGAGCTAGCAGGTAGCGGTCACGTGGTTTCAAAACAAAAACAAGGCAATGGATTCTGAGAAGGGTGAGCCAGCCCCTTTAAAGGTACCCTTGAGAGTACCTCTAAGGGTATTAAAGGTACCTTCTGAGAGTGTGTGGGTTGAGAATGCAGTACACAAAATAGCTATAAGTACCATGACACTGTTATCTGAGCACATGTGAGCTGCACACTGACAGTTAGCATGGACTACAGTTTGGCATACCAACTTTAACCTTACAAGTAAGTGCAAATGTATAAAAACAAATCAGTGCAGGGTTTAAGCCAGCAAGGACAGAACGTTCAACTAGAGTTAGCTTACGATATAGTATGGTTCTCCTCCGTTTAGTTCTACAAAAACCTTCTGCCAATGTTTAGAGAATGTTCTCTCCAAGGTTAATGTTTGGGAAACTTTAATACAACCAAATGGGAACCCATCTCCAAAGGGTCTCGCATTACTAACGTTAGGAGAACGTTCCATAAACCGAAACATGTGTCCAAAACTAACGTTATATTTATATAAAACAAGCTTTCCAGGCAAAGGACAACCAAACAAACATTCACGGAATGTTCCTGTAAACGAAAAATAATGTTCCTGGAGCATTCAAGGAACTAAAAATTGTTAACTAGAATTTACATTTTTTCATAGTTACAAAAATGTTTCTTATGCGTAAAAACCTGGAAAGAACGTTCTCTAAACGTTGGGAGAAGGTTCTTGTAACATTAACCATAGGAGACCCAGAAGCTAATGTTAGGTGAATGTTCTGTGTTTGCTGGGATCCTAAAACTTATAGATATATGTAACTATAAGTAGTTATGAGCATATATTTAGTTCTATATCAGGCATGAGAATGCATTATGTACGCTGCATATATTACACGTTATAAAAAATAATATCAGTTTATAGAGTGCATCCGAATATCTATTATAACATTATAACATATTTTAAACTGATATTATGAAGCCATATCATTATAAAATGCTATGGATACAAGTACATATGATCAGTTATAATATATTACATTGTAATATACTATGTTTATTTATATATATTTAGCTTATGCTTGTAGTGATAAAAACCACATAATAATGTGTGCTAAATAACATGGTAAGCATGACATGTTTGTATTATCAGCTTATACAAAAAGTAAAAAAAGGATTTGTTCTAAAAACAAAGACTTTTACTATTACTTTTATTATATACTATGTTCACTGTTACTATGACATCATATCATCATGCTTTATGCACGTGACATATTCCAGGCACCATAATGCATTATACACGAATAAAGCACATCTTCATGATATCATATAACGTTCAGTATGAAGCATTATGATATCTGTATATAAAACACAAAAAGACATGATGGTTTAAGAAGTTTTGTGTATGTAAATACTTTCTATACTCCTACATGCAGCATTATAATGCATTGATAAGCACGTTGTTAACGCGTGAAAACGTTTTACACACTTCAGGATTTCTCTCCACAGCACTCAGGATCTGTTGTCCATTATGATCACCATTACGGCTATGATTTACAACTTCATAAAAATATATTAGCAGAGCTCATCTTCGCTTAACATTCACATAAACTGCTTTGCTATCCTGCTCCGCTACATCGTTTAACCCCTGTCCGCTGCGTGTCCTTGGTCAAAACGACTTTATATCAAGAACAGCGTGTGTTTAAACCATGTTCATGTATTTTAAGTTTCAAGCCTATTTCTCAGAACGAGAACCAACAGATACACACACACATCATTCCTAATACAACTTACCATGGGATCCCTTCCAAGGCTAAAAAGACTGAAACATCACCATTCAACCTTCCAGACACACGATACACCTTCCTAATCTGTCCGTCCATTCACTTGTCATCTTTTAAAGCTCATCCCTCAATTGCTTACCCTCCAACACCACCACAAACTTACCCTGCCCATCCATTAATCTATTATACCTTTCCGATTTTTATTGCCTTATCTTTCCTGGACACCACTGCTGACTGCCGTAAGGCCATGCCGCATCCATTCGCACACTTTTCTGAAAATAAATTAAAGTTGGTAACACTGTCCACGATGGACATACAATGTGTAATGACGTCCAGTGCATTCATAAGGCATTATACACATCATTAAAACTATTTATGAAAGGGCATTACAGATTGCAGCGCAGTTAAGAATGCATTTATAAATCGTATGTAATAGAATGTTAACATTTTAACACATCAGATTGCCATTATCGCGTTTTACAACGACTTGCCCTGAAAAGTGCGGCTTGGTGATGTAGTATGTCACGAACGTTTTCTTATATTTCGTCATGTTATTGATTCATCATACATAATAAATCCATTTTCTTAAACAGTTACATATGTAACACCTTATGAATGCATTATAACATCGTATGCACGTGTTCCTCGATATGGCTTTAATAGAAAATGTTTCCAAGAAGTCAAGTCAATTCGCCGAGAGTGATGTGCCGGGAGCGGTGTGCCGGGAGCGGTGTGCAGAGAGCGGTGTGCCGAGAAGCGTTGTGCCGAGAAGCGGTGTGCCGGGAGCGGTGTTCTGAGAAAGCGGTGTGCTGAGAGCGGTGTGCCGAGAAAGCGGTGTGCTGAGAAGCGGTGTGCCGAGAGCGGTGTGTGAGGAAGTGCGGCGAGCAGGCCCCTAACAACCAAAATACTTTCCAACGTCTCTGTATTTATTATCGGAGTGCACATTCCCCCCAGCATTAAAAGCTTGTATGTAGCTCCTTGGTCCTGGAGAAACGCTGTCTCGTCTCTCACTGTACACTGTATTACATGTATATGGTTGAAATGACAATAAAAGCCACTTGACTTGACTTGGTATGAGACAGTGTTAATACGACAGACCACCTTGAACGGACCCACATAACCAGAGCCCAGCTTGCGATTCTCCATAGTCCCAGGGAGCCCCTTAGTGGACACATATACTCGGTCTCCGGGGTGGTAGAGCAAGGTAACCCTGCGGCGACGATCGGCATGACGCTTGGTGGCTATCCTCGAGGTTTTGAGGTTGCGACGGACCCGGGCCCAAACCCTGTGGAGACAATTGACGGTAGTGTTGACAGAGGGGATGGAACCGAAGACCCTGTCGTCGGGGAACCAGGAAGGAGCAACACCAGTGGCAGCCTCAAATGGTGGCATGCCAGTGGAAGAGGTGAACAGCTGGTTGTGGGCCAATTCTGCCAAGAGAAGTTGCTTGGACCACATGGAGGGGTGCGAGGAGCAGTAACACCTGAGATATTTGACAAGCTCCTGATTGATCCGTTCTGTTTGTCCATTAGACTGAGGGTGATAACCGGACGCAAGACTGACATCCACCCCAAGCTGTCTCCAGAATTGTCACAAGAACCGGGCGATGAACTGGGGTCCTCGGTCGGTTAGTAGGTCCATCGGAGGGCCATAGTACCTTACCACTTCCCTGATGATCCAGTCAGCAGTCTGCTGAGCTGTGGGACACGTTGGGAGGTCGATGAAACTAGCGGTCTTGGTGAATCGATCCACTAGCACCAAGATGATAGTGTGACCCTAGGAGTGGGGGAGTCCTGATATGAAATCAAGGGAGATGTGAGACCAAGGGTGTCACGGGATAGGGAGAGATTGGAGGAGGCCCTGAGGGCGTCGGTTCTCCAGCTTGTTAAGGGCGCAGATGGGGCAAGCTTGGACGTAGCCTCACACGTCCTCCTTGATGGAGGGCCACCAGGGCGTTTTACCAGTTCTAGGGTGCGTAGGTGCCCCGGGTGGCCGCCCAACCTCTAGTCGTGACCCCATCGGAGGGCATGGGGGCGGAGAAAGGTAGGTACAAATGTATTGTTAGGTGGAGTGATGTCCGGGGGTGGTTCGGAATCATTAGCTTGGCGAATCTCCTCCAGGAGGGACCATCAGACCTGACCAATGACACACTGCTTATCTAAAATAGTAGATGGGGATGCAAGATTGTCGTCAGGTGAGTGAATGCAGGAGAGAGCATGGGGTTTGAGGTTCTCGGATTCCGGCCGGGAAGAAATTGTGAATCTAAAGCTAGTGAAAAACAAAGCCCACCGGGCTTGACGAGGGTTGAGGTGTCGGGCTTCACGGAGGTACTCAAGGTTCTTATGGTCCGTCCAAATGAGAAATGGGTGGTCAGCCCCTTCCAACCAGTGGCGCCATTCTTCCAAGGCCAACTTGATGGCTTGTAGTTTCCGATCCCAAACATCGTATCTCTGTTCCGTGGGACTAAGCTTCCGGGAGAAATAAGCGCAGGGATGGAGTTTGTTATCCACGGCAGACGTTTGAGACAGGATGGGCATTCTTGGACCAGCGCAGCGTTCCTGGTTTGCTGCTGGGACGTGAGGCCACGGGCCATCGAGCTGCAGTTCTTGATGAAGCGTCGATAGAAGCTGGCGAAGCCCAAAAAGTGCTGGAGTTGTTTTATAGTTCTGGGAATGGGGCATTGGATGATGGCGGTGGTTTTAATGGGGTCCATGGACATCCCTCGGAGAGTGACGACGATTCCCAGGAAGGTCGTAGTAGTTGTGTGAAATTCGCTCTTCTCTAGTTTGATGAATAGCTGGTGTTGGATAAAGCGCTGGAGGACCTGGCGAACATGTTGGCGATGAGTCTTGTGATCAGGAGAAAAGATGAGGATGTCATCCAGGTACACGAATACAAAGTGACCCAAGAATTCCTGCAGGACATCTCTGACCAGGGCTTGGAAGGCAGCCGGGCTGTTACAAAGGCCAAATGGTATCACAAGCTATTCATAGTGACCGCTGGGCGTGATGAATCCAGTCTTCCACTCCTTGTTCTAGTGTAAGGAGGTATAGTGGCTCCGTGAATTTGTCTAAACAGCCCTTGCCGAGGGGTCGCCCATGTAGGGCAGCAACAGAGCGTGAAACCGGGGAGGTGCAATAGGGAATATGGAGGTGTCTCACCAAAGATCGGTCGATGAGGTTGACCAAGGACCCGGAGTCAATGAGGGCTTTGGACAGGAGCGGGGAATTGGGGTTGGAAGACCATGTGAGTGAGATGGGCACTTCACACCGTTCCCTGAGAAAGTTGGAGGATGCGGCAGGTGGCCGTCTTTTCGGGCGAGCCCTGACCAAAGACCTTGCGGATAGCGGTGAGGAACTCTACACTGGTGTCAAGGTCAGGGTCTTGTCAGTCCAGCATGGTGGTGGCCCAATCCATGGCTCGGCCTCCCAGCCGGGTTATAGTGTATGCCACCTTAGATTCTTCATCGGGGAACTGGGGAGCTTGGAGGCGCAGGTTCAAGGTGCACTGAGTGATGAATCCCTGAACGGCCTCGGGGTCGCCCGTGAAGATGGGTGGGGGAGCAAGTGCCGTCACGCATGGATGAGGAGCGGTAGCCGCGGGACTGCTGGGTTGACGCGGAGGAGTAGCAGATGCTGACGGAGTGGGAGTCCGGAGTTTCTGAACCTCCCTGGCTAGCTGGCGGTAGTGATCACCTAGTCCCTGTAATATGGCCTGTTGCTGTTGGACAGTGTTCATTAGTGGCAGGTGTAAGACTACATGAACACTCATAAGTATGCATAGTAATGTATAACACATATAAAGGCAGGACTGCATTCTTAGGAAATGTTACAATTAACAAAACAACTAATGTCAGGCAGAATGATGAAATAAGAATAGACAACCGATAGAAAACATCCTGTATGTCCTCTTCGCTCTCATATACATCAGTTCAGTGGCCCAGAAGCCTGAGTACTGAGATGAGAGCCATGGAGGACAATCTGTTTACCCGAGTAAGCTCCCAACACTTAATAGAGAGATGCCATGGTAGGATCTGACGGCTTTGGGAATGGAATCACGACTGAAGAGCGTACTGAGCGCGTTTTGGTTTTCAAGATGCCGGGAAAAGAAAGGGAGTGCGCTCTAATCTTCAGCTATTGTTATAATAAAAAATGGCTACTAGCTGAATAGTGAAACCATAATCAAGCTGTTGTTCCCATGTAGCAAATACTGTTCTGGTTTTTTAGGTGAAGCTCAAAGGGTAAGAGGTTTGAGTGTGGGAAGGTAAATGCAAATTAGACAAGATTTTTTAAAATTTATAAAAAGTTATATAAAGAAATTACATGCAAGTAAAAAATACACTTTTAACTGTAGTTAAAAATACATTGTACTTATATATGCAGGATTGCTGGTGCTTTTATTCAGGACAATAGAAGCAACTGGAATTAACTGGCCATGAAGCTACTATTATAAAGGTCTCAATCACTATTAATATATACAACAGAAACTTTTAATAAGGTCAAATTTCTTAGCGGTAGAAGTTTGGACTTTAGGTTTTGGGTTCCTAATAATTGAGATAGAATTGCTTGATAAATAAATAAATAAATAAATAAAGTGCTAACAAAGCACTTAATAATAATAAATAATAATAAAGCCTAAAATATAGTAATGTTTATATAATAATAATAATAATAATAATAATAATAATAATAATAATAATAATAATAATAATAATAATAATAATAATAATAATTCTGGTTTTTTTTTATCCATTTTGGGACTTTTTTTCTTTTTAAATTATTAAAACATTAACATACCATTTCTGTTTACCATTTATGTTACATGTGATGATAACGGATCTGTGGAACGTAAAATGATTATCGTCTTGATATGTTTTGTCTTCTTATTGTGTCTTAACAGTTATACAAAGTCTATGGACTGGACATCTAATCAAATCACAGCATCTAAAAGTTCTAATGCTTAAACCGCTTTAGGGATGAGTGAATCTACAGCCCAGATACTGTTTAGTGCTGCTTTGGCTTGATATTGTTGATTTTCCTGCACTCCTGCTAAATTCCATCTCGTGTATAACCGTGTCTCGGAGCGTGCGCCTGGCTGTAGGCTGTTTTTGTTTCTTTGATCATGGCTCTAGTGGCGAATGGTCAGATCTCTTGTCTGGGTTTCCCTGAGATCCATCAAAAAGAATAGACTGGCCAACAGAATAGGTGCTTATTTTATGTTGGACAGAAATTCAGACCTACAATGTATCTGATTCCTTATTTATTTAATAAGGTTTGAGGATAGATACTGATGAGTCCCTAGTACAGGCTCCATCTGTTGCTGTGGCATATTGTCGATTATTCTCGATAACTATGGCATCTCTAGCTGGAGTGCATCCAAAGCAGCAGGCGTAGGAAAGGTAATGCGTCAAAGTGGAGAGACAAAATATTTCCATGACCCCGTAGAGGTCATTTACTAATTTACTCAAAAACATTGCAGAATTTGAGATATTTTCAAATATAAACAAAAAGCCGTTTCATGTTACTTTCACGCCTGCCCATTTAGATTCCTGGAAGGCTTTGCGCTATAGAAGGTCTTCTCAAACACTACAGTCATTTTCCTCAATTATTAAATCACCAGCATGTCCAGACTCCAGCGTTCTGCTGTTGAATGATGCGAGTTTTAATGATAAGTGTGTAGTAAAAAAACTGCTCTTGGTTAAGTGCTATATGCTAATAAAGTGCTCATGATTAGAAAGTTTAATCATTATCTTTAACAATATCTTTACCCATAGGCATTACTTGCTATTTGCTTAGCCTTAATAAGAAATGGAAACTTCTGTAAAGGTACGTGCTAATGAACAATTAGTAAAATGCTGTAAAATGGCTAAATCCAACATCTTAATGTTGTTTTATTTTACAGAGAGGGTTAAAAATTATGATGGCAAGTTAGAGCCAGTGGGAACTAAATAAAAAAATAAATACAGAGCTGGGGTGGGGGTGTGGGGAATATTCTTAGGAAATTCTCAGAATTTCCGAGGTTAAATATTGTAAATTTATGAGGAAAAATTCAGGTTTTTTTTTTCTCAGATTGTCTTAAATTTGTGAGTAAAAAGTCACTAATTTACAAGAAACAAACTTGGAAAAATTGTGTTTTTTGTCAAGAAACCACACTGACTAAAGATTGCATTTCAGAAACACTTGGCTAAGCTGTGATATCGTGGTTTGATGACACGGATCAAACCTTACTAGTAAAGTGCAAGAGGGAAAAAGAAAAAAGAAAAAAAAAATTTCAGAGTTTTGTTTCTTGTAAAACATTTTGTTTCTTGAAAAAAAAAAAATAAACTTCTTGTAGATTTGACTTTTTCTCACAAATCTGTGACTTTTGAGACTTTACAATCTCAATGTTATTTCACTTAAATTTCCGACTTCAATCTCGAAAATTCTCCACAAATTCGAAAAGTTATGCATTTTATTTCTTCATGCCATAATAAGCCATCACAAAAATACTCAACATATTTAAAATTTAAAAAAAGTATTTTGTAGTACAGGAGATATTACAAAAAATATATTTTTTGAGATATTGAGTAAACAGGACATTGAAACGGATTTTAATTTACACGTTGCAGGAAGGGAACCACGCATATCGATGAACGCTTACTATAAAAAAGTCACGATTTCTAAAATAACAATTTGAGACTTCCTTCTGGGATGAAGGAGAAAACTCACTGCCATACATTGGGATGGAAATCAAATCAATAGCAAGTGTAAAATATTAATAAATTAGCCCAGCTCTGCATGCGAGACGAAGAGGCCAAGAACCTAATTTATTTACAAACCAGTTGAATAAATTAGGATCAAATAGTTAGTAAAAAAAAAAAAAAAAAAAAAAAGAAACGTGAAAATCTGTTAATTTTCTTTCACTCACGTAATGATACGTCTTTCAAAAGTTAAATCTGCTTAGTTAATGAAATGTCTTCGGACTGCTACTGCACAGCTCTGCTTATATTACACATGATACACTGATTCATAAATTTATATTGATGATTATTTAATGGAATCTCAATGAATAATTCACCAGGATTGAGCGTTCAGCACGTTAATAAAGTGCCTCGGGGTCATGTTACAGCACAAGTAAGACAAGTCTCCGAATTCAAATATATCACGTAAATTAACTACGTGTTTAAATTCACACTTCTTCAAAGCAATATCTTCATCAGTCATGTCTAGTAGAGCTGAAAGTAAGGTTGATGTGCTACTCATGTGTAGAATGCATTAAAAGGGCAATAAGTATAGCAAATTACACAAACGTACATTTCAATGTTGTTGAATTCAAGCAGAATGTAATTAAATCATGAATATATTTGCATATCAGCATCACCTGCTGTCTCTGCTGGGATTGTGGATAATGGGTTGGGTAAAATGTGCTGAATACGCATCGCAGAGAGAGAAAGAGAAAAGTTTGACTGCAACGATGTTAGGTGAAGATTCAAATCTAAAATCGAATTTGTTCTTAGTTCTATGTGACAAAAAAAAACAACAACTTTATGACAACGTACAAATTCTGCATAGACTTGTACAGCCGCCTTCTAAAACGCGTCACCTGTGATCAACACGTACCTTCATTAAAATGAATTAAAACCTCTAAAACGGATGTCGCTTCACTTGGGTGATGCGTTAACTTAAGATTTAAGTGTTATATCAGTTGTTTTTAAAGGGCTTAAGCAGAAGTTATTAGCCTAATTACCAATAGCAAAAAATGGATAATAATAATAATAATAATAATAATAGTGGCTGAGTTTGTATCATTTGCAACAGTCTACTTTATGTGTTTGCTGCAAGAGCTACTTGGTTTCATATAATATACGTGCAAAATGTAAGTAATGTGCAAAAGAAAATATTAAAGGTGGTATATGTGACTTGGCTTTTTATTGACGCTTCCATTTTACATCAAGTTGTAGCTTACAAGCACTTTTTTACTGTTTTTCCTTTCGTTTATGACCACTGTATCCTTTAAAAAAAAAAATTTAGTAAAACAATTCAAACAATAACACATGCCACATCCTGCTCATCTTGTCCCCATTTAAGAGAAATGCTGCTTTGGGAAAACGCAGGACGACGACGTGACTCATGCTGTCCTGTCACGGCTTAATGATCGTTCCGGTCTGTCAAAGTTTTAGCGCCTCACATCTCGGCTAATTCGTCCAGCTTCTGTTTGAAAAAAGCATTAGTGACAAATGGCCTAGAAAGAGCCTGGCACAATAAATAAAGAGATAAACGAAAGAGGTGATCTAGTTTTCTTTCCCGAAAGAAGACATTTTAATAGACGTTGGTTGGAAAGTGCGAATATGTCATGGTCCTTTCTGTCACTGAGTTTTGAAATAAAACCCCTGTTTATAATACGGCTGCTGTTTACGATATCATCTCTAATCTGTAGATTAGTGTTTAACAGCAAATACGGTTGAAGATGTCAGTCCTATGCATTTATGATTTCAGAAGCTGCATCTCTTAACCGTTTCCTTGTTCAGTGTTTTTTTCCCTCTCGTCTTAAATTCATTATTTGCTTTTCTCCTTTTCTTTCACAGCACACTGTGCAAGTATTATGGCTCATTCTTAATGAGGGAGATGCCACATAATTTCTGCCTTTGCAGACACACCGAGACATCGCCTCAGCCTTTAATTTGAGGATAGTTATTAACATAGTGTAATACAGATTGAATCATTTGCTCTGTTGACTGTAATTCGTGTTCTTAGACGCTGAGTGCAATTGTAGCAAGGATGCCGCTTGATTGCTGCAATCGAGGCCCTCAGTGAGGCTGAAAGACGCCTGCAGAGACTTGTTCTACACATCCAACCAATTAAACAGGAAGAGAGAGAGAATTACAGAGAGAGATGGAGCTGAAATGAAACTATGAGCTGTTTTTGCTCGCAGAAATTAATATACAATGAATGCTTCAGTGGTTGCAGTCATTTATTTTTTTTTTTTTTACCCCCACCTCATTTCAACCATCTATTTTTTATAATTTTTTTTTAAATACAAAGGAAAGAGATTAAACTCGGCTATGATGAATTAACATGATTCGGTAACATTAACAGCGGCATCTTTATGGAAAACTCTGCTATGTGACATTTAATTGCATTCTCCAGTGAATTCTCCATTCTAATTAGTGAAAAGGTGCTGACTTATTTATTTATTTATTTATTTATTTATTAATATAACGGCGGCTCTGAGATTAGTTCCAGCTGGGCTCTTTCTAATACATTATCATTTCTATGTAATAACTCAATCCTAGCGGACACCACAGATAATCTAACACTAATAACGAACGTATTAGAAAATGTGTTGTTTAGAAAACAAAAATGTATATTCGTATACATTTCCCATAAATCAATATGGGGACGTTATCTAAGGAGACCTTTATTTATCATTTATGGACAGAGTTTCCAATCTCGGAAAGTCTTCAGAACAGAGAACCATAGAAAAAAGAAAATGCGAGTGCTTACGTGGGGGCAAGTGTGGCTCGTGACAGGCGGATGCGTGTCGGCTGAGTCGGTCCGAGCTACAGAAGGAACTTCGGTGACCCTCTGATGTAATGTGACGGAGCAGGAACACTTGGTTGTGCAACAGCATTCATTTCAATGGTGCCAAAAATGCATTGAAGTCAATGGGAGAGAAATTGATGGACAAAAAGCGAGAAAAAAATTAGTGTGGGTCGGTGCTGATTTCATGGATGTGTTGGGTGAGTTGGCCTGAGCGGTCATAGGAAGTTTGGTCATTCGATGACAAAGCGTGACGGACAAGGACGCCTTTGATTCCAAAACTTCATTTCAACTTAATTTCAACTGGGCAAAAAAAAAAAAAAAAAAAAGACAAAGGTGCGTCTTTCCTTTTTCAATATCACAAAAACTGAGGGACAAGAAACGTCGACATATAAGCGGTGTGAATAAGAAAAATAAATAAATAAATAAAACTAATGGATAGCTTTTGCAGCCACATTAATAATAATAATAATAATAATAATAATAATAATTGCAAATGTGCAGTTATTGGAATGTTGATGTTCCAGAAATTTGGTACAATTACAAAGCAGCGATTATATTATCTTATAGTAAAAAAGTACTATAGTTGCTTCAACTGCTACCTTAAACCTGATACCCTTTTGCAACAGCTACTTGCAATGAAGAACACAAAATAAACAAAAATTATTTTTTTTCATTTGATTCAGCCTTATCCTTATGCCTGTTGTTCTTCAAATACAAGTTGAATCATGAAATCCTTTACAAATGTGCAAGAATGTGTGAGACCACCTTGATTTATTCACCTTTTGTACTCTCTTAGTTGATAGCTAAGCTTGTTTTATGTATGCTCTGCTGAAAAATGTATTCAGTCCAAATCTGACTGATACAGAAATTAAGCACTGAAACTTTCCTACTATTAATTCACAGGGTAGGTGAGAGGGATGGCAAATTGTTCATACTGGCTACACTCCATAGCCACTGAACAATAACCTCGCACCTCAGTATACGGTCTCACATTAAATATGCGAGTTCAAAAGTTCACACAGCATTGAAAAGTGGCTTTGAACTGCGTGTACAAGATAGAAATGTGAAGTCTGTAAACGGCCGAAGCCTGACGTGCATCTAAGTATTATTTGTGCATTATTTTAAAAGCTTTTAACGCTGGGAATTTTGCCACTGGGAACCTGGAACTATTTATTGTGCACACATGGGGAATTCTTTACAAATAATTCCAGCACACATGAGCATTTTATGGTCAAATAAAAAAACATTTTTCACAATTGATTTGAAACAATTCACAGTCGGTTCAATGCTGAGCCTGGGTCTGATTTCGCATGCTCTCCACGTAGCCGTGTGGGTCTCCATCAGGTACTCTGGTTTCATCCGACTGCACAAAAACATACTGGTAGGTGAATTGACGATGACAAATTGCCCCAGGTGTGGATGAGTGTGCCAATGGTGGCATGAGATGGACTGGCATCCTATCTAGGGTGTATTCCCTTATTACCCCCAGTATTGCACCTGGGATAGATTCTGGCTCCAGTGTTACTGAAGATCAATCCATCCATCTATCGTCTTAAACCGCTTAGTGTCGTGGGGTAGCTGGAGCCAATCCCAGCTGACTTCAGGTGAGATGTGGGGTACACCATGTCCAATCCATCAATCTATCACAGGGCTATCACAGAAATAAACACTCACATTCACATCTATGGGCAATTGAGTGTAGCCAGTTGTTCTAATCTGCTCGTCTTTGAACTGTGGGAGGAAACCGGAGCACCTGGAGGTGTGAAACCCACACAAGCATGGGCAGAACGTGCAAACTCCATAGAGAAAGAACTGCTAATGCGGTTACTTTGAGCATTCACAACCCTGAGTTCCCTTGGTTCCTGCTTCTGGTCTGGATTTCTTTCAAAAACTTTCAAACTAAAGCAAGATTGTAATCCTTCCCACACCAACATACTATAATGCAAACACTGCAAAACAATCCATTATCCACAATCCTGAGTGCTTTATTTCCAATTTTGTTTCCACCTCACAGTAAGAGTAATCAGATGAGAGAACGCTAAACAACCACGTCCTGGCGTACGCAAGAGCTGTTCATGCATTAAGCATGAGTTAAAAGTAAATAGACCTGGCTCGCTATATGTCCTACGCATTTTCTGTGAGATTAGCATGGAACTGTGTGTGTATGTGTATGCGGCCTCTCTCTGTGGCATTGACAGAAAGCTGAATACAGATGTTTTCAGAGCTGAGTGGCACTTGGCAAAAAGCAAAGAAATACTAAGCCCTCTAAAATGAGGCTGGGAGATTGGTTGTGTGTTAAAAACGGACATCAAGAGGATCTTATAGACTCGTTCTCTAGCTCATTCACTAGCACTATAGCGAGGTGATTGCCTAGGGATATGTGTGTGTGTGTGGGTGTGTGTGTATGAGAGAGAGATTTATTCCAGCTAGTAAGTGTGTTAACAAGCTGTTCAATGCTATGGACATTTCGCTCTCTCGCGTGCTCTCTCTCCCTCTTTGTTCTAGCAAGTGGACGTCTCTCTACTAATGAACAGATTTGTTTCAGTTCTGTACGACTCGTCACTAAGCTGATGTCATAACGTCCCACTGACACTTTACACAGAGAGTCCATTCCTGCTTCAGCCCTGAAGTGCACTTCAAATGTTCTGCCTAATGAAACACTACACAGAATGGACTCTGTTAGATTAGATTCACCTACGTATGAGGTACATTAAAGTAATAGAAGCAAGGCCGATATTCAACAACATTAAATCTCTCTATGTAACTATGGCTTGAGATTTTTAGGGGGGATGTTTCCCGCATTTCACCCTCCAGTTAGGGCCCGTCTATCTTCCTAGGAGACATACGAATACATCTTTTCCAACCGCTGCTCGTGCAACACCAGGGGGAGGCGCTACACACTCGTAGGAAAGTGCTATCTATCCATTTCCACATGCATGAGCTCACAGATGTACATGATTGGCTAGCATCGCTGTGAGTGATATAGGGACATAAGAGTATGCCACACATCCCTCTAATGGACTCGAACCTGCAATCTCCGGATCATAGAGCAAACATTTTTCTGTTGCACTGCATCAATCACTCCGTTATGGCTTTTTTTTGTTTGTTTAAATCTAACTAGCCTATATGGTACTAGTTATCTTTTCAATTTCCTCAAAAACAAATAAACAAAAAACCAAAAATAGCTGTTCAATTATTTTTAAGTTTATATATTTTGCCAGCAAGAAGAACACTTTGTCATTTGTTTAGTCGGATTGCTCTGTAGCTTTTAGCATCCAAAAGATTTCGAATTGCCATTAATGAGCCCAAAATCACCAACTAAAGATTTTTACAACTATGTTGTGTTTAATTTTAATTCACTTTTTCTCTGTCAAAAAAAAGAGTCCGAAATGCTGGCATGAAGTTAAAAATAAGTACACGAAGCCATACAACAATATCACAAGTGACCTTAAGTGATAATAAATCACTAACAGTGATGAAATATAAGCTTAATGTCTTTGTTATTGCAGCACAAAGATCATAATTAATTAAGCTGTAATAGAGTAGGCATTCACCTTTACTGTGCTTTTGGATCACTGAGCTCAGGCAAGTAATGAATAAATAGATTTTTTCATAACGTAATATGTCTACATTTATTTATAAGAAAAAAAAGTGTGAATGGTGTGTTGAGTGATGGCCTGAAGTGCTCCGAAAATCACACAAAGTTATTTTAGGGACAGTCTGAAAAAGACTGTGGACTCATTAGCAACTCTTTAGTCTAAATAAACGTGCATTTCCTGAAGGAAATACTGAGGTAGAAAGGAAGGGAGGAAAAAAGGAAGGAAGAAAGGAAGGGAAAGAAGGAAAAATAAATGAAGGAAGGTAGGAAAGGAGGAAGGAAGGAAGGAAGGAAGGAAGGAAGGAAGGAAGGAAGGGAGGAAGGAAGGAAGGAAGGAAGGGAGGAAAAATAACTGAAGGAAGGGAGGAAAAAAGGAAGGGAGGAATGAAAGAAGGAAAAATAAATAAAGGATGGGAGGAAGGAAAGAAAGGAAGGAAGGAATGAAAAATAAATGAAGGAAGGGAGGAAAAAAGGAAGGAAGGAAGGAAGGAAGGAAGGAAGCAAGGAATAATAAATGAAGGAGGGAAGGAAAAAAGGATGAAAGGAAGGAAGGAAGGAAAAAAGGAAGGAAGGAAGGAAGGAAGGAAGGAAGGAAGGAAGGAAGGAAGGAAGGAATGCAGGAAGGAAGAAAGGAAGAATAAATCAATGAAGTAAGGAAGGAAGGAAGGAAAAAGGAAGGAAGGAAGGAAGGAA
>JAQQZR010000013.1:7437450-7448671 GCA_030068235.1 Notoglanidium macrostoma | reverse complement strand
AAGGAAGGAAGGAAGGAAGGAAGGAAAAAAGGAAGGAAGGAATAATAAATGAAGGAAGGGAGGAAAAAAGGAAGGAATAATAAATGAAGGAAGGGAGGAAAAAAGGAAGGAAGGAAGGAAGGAAGGAAGGAAGAATAAATAAATGAAGGAAGGGAGGAAAAAGGCAGGAAGGAAGAAAGGAAGGAAGGAAGGAAGGAAGGAAGGAAGGAAGGAAGGAAGAATAAATAAATGAAGGAAGGGAGGAAAAAAGGCAGGAAGGAAGAAAGGAAGGAAGGAAGGAAGGAAAAAAGGTAAAAAAGAAGGAGAAATAAAACAAGCAAGGAAAGAAGGGAGAGAGAAAGAAGGGGAGAAAAAAAGGAAAATGAAAAAGAAAGAAAGAAAGAAAGAAAGAGGAACAAGTGAGGGAGAAAAAAACAGCTGTACAAAAGGAAAGAAAAAGGAAAAAATGCTGAGTATACAGCACTGCACTTTGTTCTTGTCCATCGCTGTTGAATTCTTGATGCTGATTGGTCAGAAGCTGGTGAATAACAGCAGATCTGGCAGCACTGTTGGCTGCACTGCAAATCCCAGTTTATATCAATGTGCTTCTTCTGATTGGCTCTGTCAATCAACAAACAGCCTTCTACTTCAAGGTGGAGCCCTAAGCCTGGAGTTTTCTTATAACATGACTAGCTGCAATTTATTTTGGCTTATCAAACTAAAAAAAAGAGTGATGGAGCGAGTGTGTATAGCTGCAGTGCAATTCTTTAATATGTAATTTATACTTTGCTAGCACTGGCAAACTGCTATATTATAAGTGAGGAATAAAACACTTGGGTTCTTGACTCTGACTGGAAGGTTTAGTTTCCTGTAACAGTGTGACGGACAAATAGTTCTGACAAAGCTAAATTACTGGTATGTAATGTGATTGTTCTAATTATTATTATTATTATTATTATTATTATTATTATTATTATTATTATTATTATACACCCTATCACTCTAGCCCTGCTATAAATCCAACAAGAAGACATATAACTGTGGTATAAGTGGAATAAAGCACTCTAGGCCATGCAGTTAAAGGAAACCATCTTCAGTCTTCTATGATTCTACATCCTGTTGTACGGTATTCTACCATCCTGACAGAAGATGAATGATGAATGTTGTGCTTTACCTGCAGATATACAGCAAATGTCCCCTCTGAGGTACAAAGCTCACACCACTATCCCTCCAAATCCCTTCTCTCTCTTTCCCTTGCTCTTCTTCTGAGCAGAGAACAAATGCTTTACATCTCAGGTACATTTCACAGGAACGCTATTGTGTTTCCTGTCTTTCTCTCTCATTAGCTCCGGCCCTGACTGAGCACGCTCTGTTGCCATTTCAAGACTGCAAGGGTTCAAACAATGTTATAATGTTATTCTGTCCGCCTCATTGCCCGCTCAGAACGCTTCGGCAAGCACAAAACCTCACTCATCCCCTCTCTCTTTCTCTTTCTTTCTCTCTCACACACACACACACTTTCTCTTCTTCTTCTGCTAAATTAGAAAAAGCAAGAAAGAACCTCCTTAACGTGCTGGTACACATGGACATATTTTATATTTAATTTTACGTGTAATAGCAATATCAATACACAGGCTTGCTCTGTCAACATTACATATTTATGCATCCCGGTACACAGCTCCGTACGCCGTCTGCTGTAGGAGAAAAAGAATTCGAAAGTCTACGGATGTCTGGAAACCGCTCAGGGTTTTACATTTACGCAGCAGTCCTTTTTAAACACCACATTTCAAAGTTCAATTGATTGTTTAACTAAAACAGTATGTCAGTACATCACCCAAATTTGGTATTAAATAAAAGAACCAGTGACAGACTTGAGTTAATGGGGTTCACTGAACTCATTTGGTGATTATTCAGTCCATTAAACAAATCGGTGTTTAGCTCCTTTAATAGACTTCACAAAAGATGCGGCAAAGCCTCGCCAGTTCCCCTCAGATAACTAATCATGTGCTGCGAGGTGTTAAATACGCTCAGGAAGTGAGACACTAGCAAAGGGAAGTGCAATTCGCCATGTTATTATTATTATTATTTTTATTTTTTTTTCATCAAAAGTCACTCTAAATCAAGATAAAGATATAATTTTAATAGAAATCTGTTTTAAATTCACTAATCATTTCCTGTTGTGTTCCTGACAGAACAAGTCCTCTAAAATGGAAAAGATTCCCAATTACCTTTTTTTATGATAAATATGGGCATCTGGTTGAGGATAGTGGTGTATATCAGGACCAGGATCCTTGTGGACACACCAAGAGTATCACGCAAGCTGGTGGTTTTTAAATTCACATAGGTAAACAGTTACATACCAAGCTTGTGGGGAAAACCGTAAACAAACAAACCAAAAAAACCCATATGAACGTTCATTCATCCTTGGGCAGGGCCAACTTGCTTACTAGTTTATATTAAATTGTCATTTTTCTCAACAGTCACCTCATCTATCAAGGGATATAGCTGGGATTGAGGAACTGGTAGAGCCAGAATTTACAGACCATGCAGGTATTTCTACCCTTCCTCCATTTTTCCCCAAAGTTGCTGAAGCTATTATACATAAAAACCTGTTTAGGCCAGTTTAAAATCCGAATACGGGCATTTCATCACACCCATGAAAAATGTATCAAGCGGTAAATGAATGGAGTTATTTGTGAATCGTTCGAAGGAGCGTAAATGTGCTATTTATTAAAAAGAAGAAGAAAAAAAAAAACAGCGGATGAATATTTTGTATAGGTAATTTTTTTTTTACTTCTTTGGTTATTTCGCAAAGTAGACAAATAAGAAGAAAATCAACGTTTCTGCAAATTTTGGCTTATGCAAACGTTTACACAAAGTATTACTTTTGTCATTTCAGCCACTAACCTCATAAAAGGAGATTTGTGTACTGGGTAAATCACAATCACTGATTATATTCCACCCTTGTTTCAGAGAAAAAGAAAAAAAAGAACCTAAAGCTTGTTTGCAGATTTTATTTACATGAGATCTGTCAGAACGCATTGATTTACCTACGTCAGTGTATTGTACTGTGCCTCTGCAGAACTTTGATATTCGTTCTATAAAGCTGTTTTTGTTTCTGTGAGACTGGGCTGTTATGTCTGGTTTAAATAAAGCATGATTTGTCTTCAGAAACATTGCTAGCAGGTGAGACTTTGATGTTTGCTGTCTAACTGTGCTGCAAATAAGCTGTAATTGAACGGTTTTGTTTTTTTCCCCCCGTGAGACTAGGTTGTTATGTCTGCTTTAAATAAAACTGAGGTCTCGCGTTCTTGTTATCTTGTTTAGCGGTAATCCTTGATGTGGGTAAACACAGGGATTGCGCAATCCTTGAAGAATATGAAGCTGGGTGTAAACTAAAACGTGGGAATAATGACTTCTAATAAAGCTGAGCTCATGAGAAAGACGTGGATTTTATTCGTTTAGTCCTAATACAAGGTACGAATGCTAACCCAAGAACAGAGTGAAAGAGTGCGCACATGAAGGGAAAGAACGTGAGAGAGTGAATGCGAGAGAGAAAACGGGAAGGTCTTAATCAGGGGTATGATTAAAATCCTCCAGAGAGAAAAACCTACAGTAATTATGTGCTAATGGCAGATGATTGTGCCACTCAAAGGTAAAACCTGCCTGTAATAGAGGAACAGAGTATATAGAAATGTGAAGGACAACCATTAGAACATTTCACAGCTCAGAGGATTACAAAATTGTATTTTATAAATCCATACTTCCTATTTATGTTGTTTAGTAGTATACTACTAAAGCTACTACAGCTAATACTACTTCAGGTGCTACTATATATGACTACTATCACTACTACTAGTTCTTTGATTAGACAACGTGTGCTGTCTACTTTTAGTTCGCCTCCGAACATATTTTATAGGAAAAATAACGACGGGGTGAATAATCCGCTTCATTCGTTCACGTTCATTACACCTGTGACATGCCTAATGATGACAAATTATGGCAATGTCACCAAAAACAGGCTAAAATGTATTAGCTCACTGGAGCTGAACACTGGGGGGGGTGACTGTGTGTGATCACATGACACGACTGGATGCGTGAACACAACGCTGGGCTCGTTACAGTTTTGCTCCGTTTCATTCTGAGCGTTTTTCGTTGTTGGTGCTGTTATATTCAGTTAAAAAAAAACCAAAAAAAAAAACCACATAATCCCCTTTAAAACATTTGTCAACCACAGATAAGGTGATGTGGACAAAAATGAAACTTTATACTGATTTTTTTTTTTTTACCTTTGAAATAATAGTACTACTAATGCTGCTATAGTTAATATTACAGCTGGTAATACATGGTACTGCTACTGCAGGTATTACTGTTAATACTACTTCTATTTATTGTGTAGGCCACACCCATTTCAGAACTACAGATCTGAATATGTGGAAAATATACGAGAACCACTGAAGGGTAAAAAATGAATAAGTAAAAATATGGAGCTCAGAATTTCCAAGATTAAAGATGTTAATGTACAAGAAAATAACGACATGTTGCACTGTGATAATCTTTAAGTCACAGATTGATTTTAAGGGAAAAAACATTTGCAACTTTTAACAAATTTGTGACTTTTATCTTGGAAAGTCTGAGTTTTTCTCAGATTATTACCCCGCCCTCCTCCAGCTCCCGTTTTATTTAATTTTTTTTTTTACAATATCCCTAAAACAGTGTCATAGTTGGTAGCTCTATTTTAGAGGAAGCAAATTTTATCTATCTATCTATCTATCTATCTATCTATCTATCTATCTATCTAAAACTTTTGGGTGAAATAAGTAAGTAAATAAATAAATAAATAAATAGATATATAAATAAATGATTAATTTTTTAAAAGGCTTTGGTGAAATATTCAAACCACCTTTTTTTTTTAAAAAAAAACTGCAAATCTGGATATTTCATTTCTCCTTGTTGCTCAAAGTAGTTTTTTTTCCCTCATAAAAAAAGAACATGTATTGTCTCCTTCACTCCAGGGATGAAAACTGAGAATATACTTTATGAAAAGCGGTGATTTTGCAAAGCGAAATTAAGAGGTTTTGCCTATGAAGCAGGTGTGTGTGTGTGTGTGTGTGTGTGTGTGTGTGTGTGTGCGCGCATGTGTGTGTTTGGGGAGGGGGGGGCACGGGTGTGTGACAGAGAGACTGGGTCATAAATTTATCACAGGAAGCTGAACGAGGAAGGAGCCCAACACATGTTCACTCTTACCTACAAAGCTGCTTGGAGGCTCGGAGAGACGAGACACTGGGTACTTTAACACCTGCTCTCCTGAGAAATGATTCCTGCACAATATGCCCTCAGACACTTTCCTTCCTTCAGCTGGACTTCTTATCCTGTTCGAGCTACATCTCTATCTATAGCCTACTGCATTTCTGTGTCACATCACTGCAAAACTCTTTACGCCTCAAAGTGTGTAAGGTGTAAAGTTCTAAAATATTGCATATTGATTTCGTAAGGATGTACATAGTGACAATTTTGGCTCATTGTCATTTATTGATTGATTAATTAATTAATTGATTGTTTGTTTGTTTGTAGTGGGCTTCAGCACAGCCAGACATAAAGATCTAAATGTAGGGGTGAAGAGGTCACGGTCATATGGTCAAATCTAGAAGTATTGGCACACTGCAAACATACAGTATATATTAAATAAGAATTATGCAACATAATTAATTCTCTCAATTAAAGCAATAGGATAAGCTTTTCCTCTGTCTTTCTCTAATCCTTAGAGCTCTTGGTCTAGTTTGGCTTTTTTTTTAAATATATGTAGTGTCTTATCAATTTATTTAGTGTAGTTTGTAAACCCGAAGTGATTATAACCACTGGAACTATATTAAATAACAAAAAATACAACTTATTTCTCATCACTGGACGGACATAAACACTAGATCTAGAGTTTGAACAATATTTTAGATTGCTTTATTCAGGCCAATTTAAGTACACATGCACCCGGTGGAGAGTAAATCAGTACTCATGTTACTGTCATGAGTAATCATGTTACCCATCGTAGTGTGTGTTTTAGACGTAATTTTGATATGAAGACTCTTAACAGCATGTAGTGTGGTAGTCTCTCCCACTGTTTCCAACATCGCCGAGCCTTACAGATTACGTCCTCTGGTGTCGCAGGAAAACAGCACGCCGATAACTCACCCTCTAGGGATTCTCCTAGAAACACTGACACCGACCCCGTGTCCCCCCTCAGCACTTAATCTGTCATTTTTAGGCCAAAGATGAAGGAAAGTAAATCCAGCAGCGAGCATTTCTCTCTCATACTGGGTCACTGTGATTAATAGTCCACAGACCGGCCGTGCTACAGCCCAAACGGCTTCAGTGAGGCAGCGTCCCACATGGCCCGTATCTCTCAGAGCGCCTCTCCTCTTGCTGCGACCTTAATTACGGTACGCAGAGATGCGAACGGAACGTCGCTGTTCCCAGAGCCGCAGGGGCCGAATTCAATTAAACTGGGAACTGACATATAAGAATGCTGAAGGATAAAAACAATAAGGAAGGAGGATTGGGGCAGAGGACATGGAGAGGGGTAAATACACCTATCCAATTAAAACAGGAAATGATGTCGAGGCCCAAACACAATGATCTGGGACGAATCATTCCCAGCAATCTGGACTTCCTTTTAATTATTTCACTATATTATAAAAAATTTTGTCCTGTACTTAGCTGCTATTATTTCCTTTTATGCATTAATTTCATCTCCATGAAGCTCATCAGTGTCATGGTGGATCCAGAGGCTATCCCGGGAATACCAGGCAGGGGGCAGGAATACGCCATGGATAAGATCCCAGTCCATCTCAGGCATATATTTATGCATTACTTATTCATTATATGTAACTCATAGATTATACTGCAATAGTTTTGCATTGCACTCAATATCCACTGTCACTCTGTGTGTGTGTGTGTGTGTGTGTGTGTGTGTGTGTGTGTGCACGCGCATGTGTGTGTGTGTGTAGTATAGTGTGGGAGTTTTTGAGTGAGTATGATTTGCTCCATCAGTTTCACTAAGTGAGGCTGCCAATAGGATTCCGTGACTGGCCTGCCAAAATGTGTTGTACTGTGAAGCAAACACATTCTCACACGCACTCACACGTGCACACACACTTGTTTTTAACACGCACTATTCATTCACCACTGTGCTCACCTCTGTCATCACTGTATATGCAGCCATGTCATTTAACAGGGATAATAAAATCATGTGAAATTATTTGTGCTGTAATTTTATAAATTTCTAGAAAGATACATGGAGGGATGGATGGATGGATGGATAAACAGATGGACAACGAACAGGGTAAACAAAGACAGACAACAGACAGGCAAAAAGTAAATAGACAGATGTCAGATGTCAGACAGATGGGCAGGCAGAGAGACAGGCGGGCGAGTGGGCAGGTGGATAGAAAGAGCAATTAAATTAAAGCACAAAAGATGTCTTGTATGACAGACCGAGAAACAAATAAAGAGATAAAATAAAAAGCATACACAGATATATAACCAACAGGAAAATACAGACAGACAGACAGATAAACGGCAAGTAGATAAATAACTAACAAAGAGACAGACAGACAGGCAAACAGACTAGACAGACAGACAGATATAAACAAAGACAGACAGATAGCAAGTAGCTGCATACTCAACAGAAACAGACAGACTGATAGACAGACAAACTGACTGTAAACAGCATACAAAGATATATAACCAACAGGCAAATACAGACAGACTGACTGAGAGTCAGACAGACAGACAGACAGACAGGTAGATAGACAACAAGGGGAGACAGACAGGAGAGACAGACAGACAGACACATAACCAGCAGGCAAGCACAGAGAAAGACAGACAGACAGGCAGACAGAAGAGATAGACAGATATATAGACAGATAGACAGATAGATAGACAGGAGAGACAGATAGACAGACAGACAGGAGAGACAGACGGAGAGACAGATAGACAGGAGAGACAGATAGACAGACAGACAGGAGAGAGAGACAGACAGAGAGACAGACAGACAGGAGAGACAGACAGACAGACAGGAGAGAGAGACAGACAGAGAGACAGACAGACAGGAGAGACAGACAGACAGACAGGAGAGACAGATAGACAGACAGAAAGGAGAGACAGATAGACAGACAGACAGGAGAGACAGACAGACAGACAGACAGACAGACAGAGTCAGGAGAGACAGACAGGAGAGACAGATAGATAAACTGACAGACAGGAGAGACAGACAGACAGACAGACAGGAGAGACAGACAGACAGACATACAGGAGAGACAGACAGACATACAGTAGAGACAGACACATACATACATGATGCAGGATTTATTAATTAATTAATTTCCATCAGATGTTAAATACAACTGATCTAAAGGTTTTGTACAGAAATATACAGCACAAAAAGTGTAACATGTCCAATGCTCATCTGATCTTAAGCGAATCTGTGTGTGATTTATTTAGGCAGCTGATGGAGCTGTTGGTATTGCTGTAGTCGGCCACCGCCCCAGTTAAATTAGGCTGGTTATTAGGCGAGAGAAAACTGGCAAAGGGCATTGTGACAGGTGTGTGTGTATGTGTGTGTGTGTGTGTGTGTGTGTGTGTGTGTGTGTGTGTGTGTGTACATGCCAGGGAGCCACAAATGTGCACTTGACACAGACACATCAAACGCTTCTTGCCAGTTTCCGTCTTTGTGCACAATTCATTTATCGTTTCTGCAGAATGGAGATAAACTCGGAGTGTTCTTGAATCTGAAATGTTTTTGTGAGACGTTCTCGCTAACAGACTAAAAACCCTACAAACAAAAATGTCCTTGCTTTATATTTAATAGATCTTCATAATTGAGGAAAGCGTTCCTAGATTATTATTCCACAACAGGAAAAAAAAAAAAAGCAGCTGGAGGTCACGCAGTGAGTGTTTTGCTTTGCAGATCATTATATAATAGGCTTATTGAATTGAGTAAGAAATAGCACCCAGTGAAGAGACCGAAGGGCATCGTGACATCGTGAAGTGCTTACTGATGCTCATTTTCATTACATAGTAAGAGCACCGGATCTATGGCAGAAGAGTCCTGAGCTAAGAAAATAATGGCAGCAATTTCCAGCCAATCAGAAACAAGGATTTTCAGTGGTGGTAATATAATATATGATAATGCACACTAAGAAACTTAATTATTATTATTAAATATTTTATATATTATTTATATTATTTAAGGTTAATTTTTATTAAATAAAAATTTGAAAATAATCAAAGTCAAGAACTACAGCATATTAACTCAGGTTTAATGAATTAATAATAATAATAACAATAAAAATAATAATAATAATAATAATAATCCCGAAAGTTGACACATAACAGTTGAAATTGAATAGCTTTTTAAATAGTATCCTTAATCTTAGCTCAGTCTGAAATCTCTTAACTGTAATATAAGGAAGACATTACGAACAGTTACAGCAAGTTAGGAATAAAAACATAATTCAGAAACTAATTATTTTCCCATAACAACATGTCCTGTAGTGTTTTATATCACAGCAAATTGCCAATGCTTAAAATGTTATCCCACAGTATCTAGATGTGAAGTTTCAAAGCTCTAGGCTCTTTGGTTCCAGTACAAGGAGGCCTAAATTTTGTTATAATGTATAATTTATTAAAAAAATATACATGTTCTCTCAATATTTTAGGCTCCAAATTCTCCCAAACCCTTTGAAATTCCACGCGTCATTGATAGTGCAAGTTCACAGTGTCTCATATCTTCGTAACGGAGTATGCTTTAGTTTAGTTCGCTCTCTGAAACAGATCAGCATTGTTCCAAGCGCTGCTCTTTTCTAACCCTTTAAAGTTTAATGGCTATTCTAGGATAGAACAATGAAGGTGGTGGTTCAATTTGAGATGTACATTAATACTTAAAAATGCCAACGCAGCAGTGAGGTGGGGCGTGTAAAAAAATAAATAAAGAAAGAAAATGTAGATAATAATGAGGAGTAAGTGACTGAGAGATAGACACTCAGAGGAGGGTTAAGCAAAGGACAGATACTGATCAGCTCTTGAAACTCCAGCTTCACCCTTCATGCCCACCAAGGACAGGCTTTGTGAAGCGTGAAGCATCGATTTTGCTCAGTAGGTGTGTGTGCCAGCACTGTGTGCGTGGTACGTCTATAACGTCACGATGTGCAAAAAGGTACCTAGTCTGATCTAATGGCTCGTGACAGGGCACTCTTTAACAGCTCAGGTTCTGCTAATGCCCACTTAATGTCCACACACACACACACACACACACACACACACACATACACAATAGTAGTGGAAATGCTGACCTGTGCAAAATAATAATATGGCTCAGCCTTCTACTGAAAATCCTCTCATTTATTCTAAACCTGAATAGCTTTATTGACTGGATGTAGTCGTATATTTGGATCCATTGGCTCCCACCACTATAGTCATCTTAAACGCGGTGGATCGATATTGAAGACGCGCCCTGATCATTTTAACAGACGGCTGATTTGTTGTGTATACTGTGATGCATTACTTTATTCGAACAACTGAATTTTTTTTCGACAGGGTTGATCGGGGAGTAAGGATAAAATCTTCTGAAGAGGTGGTTTGATTCCAAAGAGGAGCTTTTCATAGTTTCAGTCGATCAGTCGAGGTAGTCGATGACGTCTATACTGAAAAATACACTAGTCTATTATAAATACAATAAGCTTATTATTAAAGCCATAACTTGTCTGCATGCTACCTTAGAATTTCCATTGAATGCGTGTCTGAGAATATATTTAGCCTAGAATCTGGGCTTATTCTATGTTGATTGATTGTTCATGCACATTGGGCTTGTTGCGACATGTCCCATATCTAATTATTTTATTTCTGCCATTATTTTAAGCATTTGTTTGTGTAAGGAATGCCATAACTACAATAGATAACTTCTGAGTAATTGTGAAAGCTGTAAATTACAGGCACATAGGGAAAATTTCTGTCATCATTAATAAACATCAAATAATTAGGATGCATTTGTTTTGCTATAAGTAAAAATAATATAAATTAAATAAAAGCAATTTGATATTTTGGAGGAAAATTAATCGTTTTTTTCACAATTAGTTAATCAAAATCATTAATCAAAAATAATTGATAGATTAATATATACAGTTGTGCTTGAAAGTTTGTGAACCCTTTAGAATTTTCTATATTTCTGCATAAATATGACCTAAAACAT
>JAQQZR010000013.1:7423483-7437414 GCA_030068235.1 Notoglanidium macrostoma | reverse complement strand
ATCAACAACTCTTTTTCTGAGGTCCTCAGAAATCTCCTTTGTTCGTGCCATGATACACTTCCACAAACATGTGTTGTTAAGAGCAGACTTTGATAGATCCCTGTTCTTTAAATAAAACAGGCTGCCCACTCGCACCTGATCGTCATCCCATTGATTGAAAACACCTGACTCTAATTTCACCTTCAAACTAACTGCTAATCCTAGAGGATCACATACTTTTGCCACTCACAAATATGTAATATTCGATCATTTTCCTCAATAAATACCTAAGTTCTAAGAAGGTATTTGGCTGCTTTCCAAATACATTTTGAGTCATTATCCATCTGTACTGTGAAGCACCATCCTGTAAGCTTTGCAGCATTTGACTGAATCTGAGCAGAAAGTATAGCCTTATACGCTTCAGAATTCATTCTGCTACTTACATCAGCAGTCACATCACCAAAAATACAAAAAAATACAAAAAAAAGTGACCCAGTTCCATTGGCAGCCATACATGCCCATGCCTCCACCATGTTTAACAGATGTGTTATGCTTTTGATCAGGAGCCCTTCCTTACATTCTCCATACTCTTCTCTTCACATCATTCTTGTATGAGTTAATCTTGGTTTCACCTGTCTGAAGAACTTTGTTTAGAATGTGAAAGGCTTTTTTTTTTTAAGGATGCGGTCAGATTAGCAAAGTCTAATCTGGCCTTTCTGTTCTTGAGTGTTATTGGTTTGCATCTTGAGGTAAACCATCTGTATTTATATGCATGAAAGTGTCTTGATTGCAGATGTTGACAATGATATGCCTACCTCCTCAAAAGTGTTCGTGACTTGGCTAAACCTTGTGAAGGGGTTTTTTCTTCACTAAGGAAAAAATGTTGCCATCATCCACTTTAATTGTCTTCTGTGGTCTTCCAGGCCTTTTGATGAGCTCACCAAAGCTCACCAGTGCATTCCTTCTTTTTAATAATGTACCAAATATTTGATTTGTACACTTCTAAAAGTTTCAGTTTTCTTTCTGATATGTCTGTTTTGTTTTTTTTAGCCTAATAATTGCCTTGTTTGCTTGCATTGACACCGCTTAGGACTGCATATTGAGATTTTCCATGAATAGCTACCAAATGCAAATTCAACATGTAATCAATTTAATGTGGAATTAACTTCAGACTTTTTATCTCCTTAATCTGTCATGATGTAACTGGCCATACCTGTCTAGGAAACTGCTTATCAGTCAATTGTCCAATTACTTTTGAGCCTGTGAAAGGAGGGACTAGGATTAAAAAAAGGCTGCAATTCCTAAATGGTCACAAATCCACTGTGGTATCAAAATTGTGTCACTATCCAAATTCTTACCTACTCGACTGTACATTATATAATAATATAGCCTATTATCAGAGTGCCCTAGTATCACTGAAGTTTTCATCTTAATTGAATTCAACTTCCTTTTGAAAGTAAGTCAAGTGTGACAGACCTAAGGTTCTATGACCTACCCACTGTCCTCTCACTATACTCAGACCTTACGGAAATGCAACGCCACGTCTTACAGGTGGCAAAAAGAAGATCTGCGTGGTTTGGAATAACAACTTAAGCTCACAGTAACTGCCCCAACCAAAGGGCTGTATGAGAGACGGGAAAACATTCTTAATTCCTAATTTCCAATTCCTCCAGCATGTCCAATTACCTTCTCACTGCTTTGGTCTGCTGGAGCACAAGGCAGGCAAGTAAACAGTTGACACGAATCAGAGAGTAAATACACAGAAATACGAGGAAGCAAAATAAAGAGTCTGGGACCAAAGGTTAGAGTGAGACGTAGCTCTGAATCAAAATGAGGGAATGTGGGAACGGGACCAGAAAAAAGAGAAACATGTTTGTCATTGTCCTTCATTTCTGCCAATGTTGCGAGACTGACTTTACTTAGAATTTTTTTGGTAAAAATCACTACATGTATTCAATAACTATTATTAAGAAGAATCTAAGTCTTAGTTACATAATTCTAATTAAACTGAAATAGATTAACTCGGCACCTGCAATGTGATTTGCATACGCAAACTTGCACAACCGATTGGCATGTCATATATTTGCGGAAACCTGTTTTCACCACTGAAGGCACAACTACACAACTTATAATCAAACACACCATTTTTTGTGCATAGTCTACACCACTACAGTTATAAATTGATGGATGTTGCATTGGATTTTAATAAATTTGGGCCTCAGACTTCTAGCTCCTCCAACCCCAAACATCAGATAGCTCAACGTGGTCTCACACGATGTAAGTTGTATGTAAATTATGGCAGTTTTCGTTGGTGCTGGACCAAACTTCAACTCCAAATATTATTTGTAGTGAGTGGTCTTCATATAATTTGTTTTTTACTTCTGTATTTATCTTCTAACTGCTTTAAGAATCTGTTTTCATTTCCACTAGTCTCCATCATCTATAATGCAGCCTGGTTATGAAGTTAAAAGTGAAAGTGGAAAACTATTAAATAACTATCACCATCTACTTAACTCATCATTTATGTCTGTTCCTATGGTAACTATGAATCAGCGCAGAAAGTAAGCTGAATTATAAATGGCTTCCTACTCTTAGAATGTTGAATGTGCACTGCATAGTGTACAACATACTGGTCTCTTCCTACTAAGAAGTGCACTATATAGACATTGGGAAGCCATTAAGGATTCACTCTGCAGTTACAGGTGTGCTAGCTGTATATTTTTTACAGAGTAATTCACAGCTCATGAACATTTGTTAAGATAAACTGTACTTAAAGATGTAATGATTATGCTACAGGATGAAAATGCATTAGCCAGTGAGCTACTCATAACTTAAAATGTTTGTGATATATACTATATACAACCCCCTCCAAAAGTATTGGAAAAGCAAGGCCAAATTATACTCTTTTTGCTGTGCACTGAAGACATTTGTGTGTGAGATCAAAAGATTAATATGAGAAGAGAGATCAGAGTTTCAGCTTTGATTCCCAGGTATTTACATCTAGATATGTTAAGCAAGATTGAACATAACACATTTTCTATTCAACCACCTAGTTTTTCCAAGTGAGCTGAAGTAACTAAATTAAGGTAAAAGAAATACTTAATATATTTAGGCTCATGAGCAGATCCCTTCTTTGACCTTTCCATCACGTTGGTAGAGGTAAATTTTTGTCTCGTTAGTGCATAAAACTTTGTTCCAGAACTGTTGTGGCTCATCTCTGTACATTTTTGCAAATTCCAATCTGGCGTTCCTATTTTACTGCTGATAAGTGATTTGAATGTTACAGTATAGCCTCAATATTGTTGTTCTCCAAGTCTCCTTCAAACAGTGGACTGTGATATTTCCCCCCTGTTCTTTGGAGGTGGTTCATGATGTTACGGACTGCTGTTTTGGGGATTTTCTTTACTGCCTTCACTATTTGTCTCTCATCGGTAGTTATTGTTTTCCTTGGATGACCGGTTCAATGCCTGTCATTCAGTACACCAGTGGTTTCCTTCTTTTCAGGACATTCCAAATTGTGGTACTGGCTATGCCCAATGTTTTTGAAATACCTCTGGTGGCTTTTCCCCATTTTCTCAGCTTCAGAATGACATGCATTTCTCCCATAAACAGCTCTCTGGTCTACATGTTGGTCTGCCATTTGTACAAATGCCGCCTTCACAGCTGAAAGCTAAAGCTTAAATTGAGAGTAGATATCCAGGGCTACCTAATGATTAAACAATCAATCTTATATGACACACCTGCGTAATAAGAAACACCTGTCACTTGTCATGTCAAGACTTGTCACGTCTAAGTCACTTGAAAAACTGGGTGGTTTGATACAAAATGTGTTATGTTCCATGTTAACATATCTAAATGTAAATACCAGGAACTGATCTCTCTTCTCATATTCATATTTTGACCTCACACACAAATGTCTTCAATGCACAGCAAAAACAAATTAACTGGCCTTGCTGTTCCAATACTTTTGGAGGCTACTGTACATAATATATGTTAAACCTACTTAGGTTTACCAAATACATCTCGACGGCTATCCCATTCATTATTTTAGACAGTGAGCTGTCTCTA
Source organism: Notoglanidium macrostoma (assembly GCA_030068235.1). NCBI lineage: Eukaryota > Metazoa > Chordata > Actinopteri > Siluriformes > Auchenoglanididae > Notoglanidium > Notoglanidium macrostoma. The sequence goes on along the minus strand of JAQQZR010000013.1, from coordinate 7,433,367 downwards.
CTCAGCATAATGCCGCTGATGACATTCAGCAGAACAAATTGGTGGATTTTAGGACATTTTCTGGCTGTCAGTTTGTTTTAGTTTTAGTCAATTAAATCATCAAGCAGGATTATTTTGAAAGGTCAATTGTAATCAAGGAAAAATCAATCACCCAAGCCTGGGTGACCACTGCATACCAGGTCTTGTGAACGTCGACTGCAGTATTTTGTAGGTAGAGATTGTTGGCACGGATGGGAGCGAGAGAAAGAGAAGAGGCTTGGAAAAAGGTCATCTTTCTCCATACGCAAGCATATACCTGTACACATGACCTTCATAACCTGATTGCCACAGGAGATGCTTGGCTAGGAGCTGGCGTACAGGTCAGTATGTGGATCAGCGGCACAGATAAAGGTCAGGCAAAGAGCAGGGAATAGGTTTGGTCAAGGAAAATAGCAACAGGAAACCGTGTACAATCCAGGTTACAATTATCAGAGCAACACATAGCACAGTATTCCTTTGACAGAACTCACAGGTGGTAATGAGTGGAAACCAATTAGCTTAATCTCATGATCTGTGGTAGAGCATGCTATTGATTGGCTAAAGCTGTCAAGACCTCTAAACCTCTGATTCTAGGAGTACAGTTAATGGGGGAAATTGCTGGACACTGTCTAACGATGCCAAACAATGAGAATGACAACAGAGAAGTTTCAACAAACTCTGTGCATTCTGGACACAAACACTCGTCCTTCTGTTCACTGATTCGGAGAAGCAACATTTCAGCAACGGATGACATTTCACAGCATATCATCATTTCAAACAAAAAAAACAGCATTACCTTTTGTCGAGGGAGCTCCAGTCAAAGGCGTGTCTTCAGGAGAAAGGCCAGAGTACAGGACAAGAGAGTGACAGACAGAGCAAAGTCAACAAGATGAAGGGGGGGAACATGAAAGGAGAGGAAGGGAATAGAAGGATAGGGTAGTGAATGGGGGAAGGAAAAAAGAACAGTGGGTAGAAAGGGACGGATTTGTATAGAAGAGCTGGGAAGGGAAAGTTTGGGCAAAAGGAGCGTTTTTTTTTTTTTTTGTTCCCCACTCAAAAAAAGAGCAGCAAAAACAGAACAAACCCATACCTTGGCTGTTTAACGTCAGATGCGCCAGACCTTGAAGGAAAGAACAGAAAAAAAGAAAGAAAGGAAAAAACGAGGTCATAAAAAGGCACGGGAAGGAAAAAAAAATCATTGTCACAACGTTGGACTGCAGTTTGTGACAGACATCCTGGGGCAGACATGGATGTCAGAGTTTGAACTCAAAGCAAAAATAATAGAAGTAAAATAAGAGAGAAACAAGATAACCGAAAAAACAAGCAAACACTTCTTAAGAGTGGTGTGGGGGACAGAAAAAAAAGCATTTCATTCGGCGCAACTCCCGAAGGACATTGCTCACTCAAATGCTTTTTTTCTCTGAAGTACTTATGGAACACACACATAACTGTTTGGCAGTAGGAGCTTTTCTCTGTCTAAATGAATTCCTGATCTTGAACGGAGTTTCTATTTCAATGTGATCTCTGGCTGTAAATCCATTTAGCTTCCACAGGATCATTCATAGATGAGAGATAAAAGCAATGAAGTCAGAAACCCTGTATTTTCTCAACAAATCCCAGCCCAAGAGGGCTTAACCAATGCAGGGGGAGGCAGCAATCGGAATTAAAAATGTACACCAAACTCAGTTATACTTGTGCTAAAGTATTGAAGACTAATCAATAATCTAAAAATACAAAGTGATTTGCTCCAAAAGCTGGAGAGGACCACGATAAACCAGCATCCATCCCTAAATCTTGGTTTTGCACCACAATTTGTTCCACCTGCTTTGCTAGTGATTCAGTTATATCTCTAACAACAGACTTGACATTGATGTAGCACATTTACAAAGCAAATGGTATAGTATGATGTAGAACATTTCAATTAAATTAAATCCTTAAGTAGCAAACACTCCCTGAAGTAGACATTTCTCAGAATGATTAGCGCACAGGTTCCCAACCCTGGTCCTGGAGAACCCCCTGTGTTGCAGGTTTTAGTGTATTCACAGCATGCAACACACGAGTAAACAAATCAGCAGCCCTTCCTCAGTTGAAATGGGTGTGGCAGAGGAAGGGAAAATGCAAAAATGTGCATGGCAGGGGGTACTCCAGAACCAGGATTGGGAACCTGTGCATTGAATCATTGAGAACTTTAGAGTACAATTCATTTTTGTAATAAAAATATCATTCTATTCCGGGCAAAAGTCTGAAAGATACATCCAGTCCTCAGAACAGCACATGTTAAAACCTGTTCCAAAACCTTGAAAGGAAACTACATGATGATCTTTCTATCTTTCTATCTATCTATCTATCTTGCATTTGGTACTGACTGCATTGAAAAAAAAAATGAGAATCTTCCCTGTCAATACAGCCATCTCAGATATGAGCAGATAAAATTTTCGAGCAACCGAAACTCTTTTTCACAGCTAGCTGCTAATGGAACATAAAGGTAGGAAAAAAGGGACTACATGTGGTGAGAGTTGCACTCTCTTATCTTTGAATTTTTAGTTGAAAATTTAACGACCTGCCGCAAGCCTTCAATTTACCGCTGACTTCAAATCACTGTAAGTCATAAAATAACTGGAAGAAGTCTGTTGTATTTCAGACTTGCATGATTGCAGGTAGATCGGAATGAAGCCATTTTTATCAGGAGATGTTTTGAGAGGGAATAATGAGGACAGAATAAAATGGCACTGTTTGTTCTCTAAAATCCACATTAACAAACAACTTGCCTGATGGAAGGTGCTCTATACCACATCCACTAATAAATGTCTGCCATGGCTTGGACTTATTCAATAAGGATCGTTCTTTGCAATCTGGTCAGTATTATGTCTGTATTTTGGACTACATTCTTCAGTCTTTGCTTCTGTGAGTGACATTTGGTAACTTTTTTCTTCTGTTTATATTTTTTCGTTGAATTTAACCCAAATTTCTCTTTGCAATCCTTACATAAACCTTTCATAACTTTTAGCCACCACATGGAGCTGGGTCTGAAATCCATAATCAAATCTTTGGTAACTCAGCGTACTCTGCTTGGTCTCCCCATCCGTATAGCCACAATAGAAGAGCTTGCATATTTAAACATAGCAACTTCTCTGACCATCAGTGTGGAAGGGCTTTCTAGGCAGCTTTCTCTCCTAACCTGACAGGATGTGCAGATGTCTAATATGTTATTGCTATATTGCACCTCTGTAACTTACGTTACCTCTGTAACTTGTTAAGGGGTTTTACTACAACGGTTATTGTATTTTTATTGCCAACCAGCCCACAAGCTCTGATTCATCCTGCATAGCTTTTGTAATCCCCCACAAGAGTCCCCACAACACCAATATGTCCAAATATACAGATTCTAGCACTCCTGCAACACCTGGACCTCACAGTTAAGGCCACCCACCAAGTAGAGATTTCTCTTTTAGTCCTGAGGCAAACTGGCTGCCTGCTCATCCTAGGTCTCTCAAAGCTCTATAAACTCAACTGGGAGATCCTAGGCATTGCTTCATGATCTGTTCCCTGTAGAACCCCATTTGCTACTAGACTTCACTTATGTGAAAAGCCCAGACGGTGATTCCTGCTCAGTATGAGAAACTATCAGAGGTGTTTTGCAGGAAAGAATGTCCTCTATCCCATCATCCCTATGACTGAATCATTGAACTAGTAGAGAACACAATACTACCCAGGTTAAAACCTTAACCTTTGTAACTGACAGTTGATTTATAGGGTCTTCCACATATAAAGAGACCTGCTTATCACCAGATTCTGGTTGCCTAGGTATCTCTCTTGTATATTTCTGACCCCAAATGTTTCCAAGTGAAATAAGCAGCAGCTGGTTCACTACTAAACCATAAGTGTATCTCTAGTGTATGCATGTGTATGGACAGAGCTACACTTCAACAGTGATGATTCACCCATGTTTAATTACTTTTAGTTAAGATATAGTACAGTTCATGGATCAAAGACAACTTTTCCTGTTTTCCGTAACACTTTAAGACATATTTTAGGCTGTCTGGTAAGTTAACTGTTGAGATATCTAGTTAGCCCAATGGCTGGCTATATCACTTGTCTTGCAGCAAGAAACTAACTTACTGCATTCGTCCTATCAGTAATCAGATAAATTGGGGTTTTTGGAGACTGCAATAATCATGTTGCCTCAATCACGTTGCTTCAAAGTTGAAACTAGTTTAGTACCCGCCACTTCGTGTTGCCGATATTTATTTTGCCTGACTTCCCTACAAGTTGCCGAATCCCATTGACAGTCCATTGTTTCTGGACACCACATTGTTGCTAGTCTCTTCCAGTGTGTAAAACCATTTACCCCTTCTTCCCACTATACCACAAGGCCACGGTATAAACATCCCTCTAGGCTTAGGGTTATGATAGGGGTCTCAATAACTTTCCATTAGAATTGAATGCATATAGGCTAATAAGAGGTAGATAAGTAGAAAACAGAATCACAAAATTAAGACATTATGAAGATTTAGTAATGCCCTGTTACCTGGTAAGTGCTCCGTCAATCTTCCAGTCCTTTAGTAATAATGTTTTGTGCAATACATAATCGTTTCTTATAGCATATAGTGAAGATCTCTAGATCGAATCCCTATCTTTTTATAAATAGGTCACAGGTCAGGACAGAATTAAATAGACATAAAGACCAATTTAATAGTCAAGACCAAAAGAATGTGAATTCCATAGATTCTGGGTTACATTGTAAGCCCAGGGCAGTCACAATGCAGGCCAAAGAAGGTTGAAAGCTTAGAAAATTGGCCTACTCCTACCAGTGTTAGAGTTTTGGCATTTAGTGCAGTTTGCATTCTATTTTTTATCTATGGCTCTTTAGGGGATTTCATAATATTTCAGCCCATCTAACCACTTTACTTAGGGGAGGCTTCTTGTACCATGACACACAATGCCGAATGTGCCACACAAGCCTTCTGCACCCTACAGAGGAGCTTCACTATGGCTCCCATACCAATGGCCAATGTTCTAATTGAGGTGTCTTTGGGGTACCTAAATATATATAATAAGTCCCTCTAAAAAAACTCCAAAATTAGACTGACTAAAGTTTAAGTTATTATTGTAATAAGAAAGTAATTTATAGTTTAGTTAGTCCATCTGGGGTCACCTAGTACCACTAACCACATAAATATTTTGGACATATGATGAGAATACACAAATCACTGGAGAAGGATCTCATGATGAGGGAAAACTGAAGGCAAGAGGAAAAGAGAAAGACAGAGTCTGAGATGGAGAGATAGCATTACTAGAGCATCGAACATGAATCTGAAGGGGCTCGCAAAGGTAGTGTTCGGTAGAAGGATCAACATGGACCCTGGTGCTTTTAGTCTAAATTGTCAGCTGCTTGCAGGGTTAAATGGTCACATGATCCTGTATTGCTGCAACAATGCAAATCACAACAATGAACATCAGCTCAGTATTAATGTAATTACCAGAGCTGAATGCAAATCTGCACCATTACCAAGTCAGCAGCATGGTATAATGCTGTAGACTTCGGTGCTTCACTTTGCAGTATCTACCACATTAAAAACCATGCACACAGATTCAGTATTTTGTATTCACTAGGAGTGGATGGTTTAAATAAATTTGGAGTCTGTTATGCAGCATGATCATTAGCAGTTGGCCATACAGAAAAAAGTAGTGCACAGAACCCAGCCAACAGCATTGCAGGGAGCTCCCATTTAGTTTCACACCTCTCCCAGCCTCACAGCATGACTGAGGTAATTGCCAAAGAGAAGAACAGTAGCACTTAACACCAATTACGCAAATATTCAATCCTTCACAAATAAGGAGCTTAATATGAAAATGTCAATCATGTCAATACTTGATAGAATATTGCAAACGGGATAAGGCCAAGCCCATAAGCAACACCATGGAGTTTAAATTAGATTCCCCCTCCTTGAAATATCAAGCAGCTCCTGTAAAATGTTGAATCTGAATACCCTGGTAGTGTGTCTCTAGCAATATTGTGTATTTATGAATGCAAACTCAAAGTGAGATCTAAACAGGTTCTCCCACACAGTCATTTGTTGTCATTCGGAGAAGCCTTGGCTCTCATCAAGATGGTGACTCACAAAGCTGCCAGACCGTGATTGGCCATGGCTTATGGAGTGTCAGATGGTGCTGGGGTCCTAATTTTATCATTAAGGCGGACATGTTTGGAAATCTGCCCTCTTGCTCAACATCCGTAATAATGAGGCAGCTGCAGGCACCGTGTGGCTCCAACCAGAGGGGTTCATGTACCATTTACACCCGCCTGGGCAAAACACCCTGCTTCACACACAAATGATCCTCTGGGGGAAAAAATTAAAATAACACCCGCAGTATGGCTAAATCCAAGAAATGGGTGGGTATTGTGTCTTATGAAAGAATTAGCCTGTTAGGCAATTGGCTTGTGATAGTAATAAGTGAACTTTTAACATCAAGGCAACAGTTCAAAAGTCCTTTCATGACCACCATGCCCTTTGCTGTATCATGCCTATTGTAAATAAATGATTTTGTTATCTGGGCTCCTGTCCACCATGTGACTACCAGATGTTAGAATTCTGCTGCTGCATGAGAATTGTGCACAGAGGATGGCACAGGGGGGTGAGTTACAGAGTGAAAATGATCACCACCACCATTATCACAGGTCTTACTCCAATTTCTCTCCTCATTCATCAGCAAAAGTGCCAGACAAACTCAGACAGAGTCCTCTCCTTTCCAGCAGGCCTCCTGCTGAGCACAAGCACCATGCAGAAATCTTGCATCGCCTCTGGCGTATGGTCCCCTCCCTAAACACAGCACTGGGACATATGGTTCCGTAAAATGTACAGACAAAGAATGAATTAAACTAAAAAAGGAGGAGCACCAGGGTTCCATTCACACCATTCTTTAAAGTTATCTTTAAACTATTGATAAATATGTGGCAGAACTTCAAGCAGGGATAAGGAGAAGTGGTCCATAGGTGAATTTGGAGAACAAAAGTAGTTCCTCAGCCATTTAATTGTGCTGTTTTGTCTTATGCTATGGTCTTTACATTAAGCATGATGGACCCATAATTTGGTAATACATACAGCCTTCCATTTGCATACCATGACACTTCAAGAGATCCAACAATGTGCAAGCACAATCGCGCTTCTACTTGGGACAGATTTGCCCTTGGAATCAGTGTTTCTTAATCCTGTTCCTGGAATACCCCCATCCTGCAAATCTTGGTGTTTCTGCTCCTCCAGTTCAACTTAGTTCAGGCTTGTTAATCAGCTGATGTATGGAATCAGGAAATTGACTCCAGGCCTGTGGTATTCCAGAAGCAAAATCCTAAAACAAACCATATATGGCCAAAAATTTGTGGACAACTGGCTGTCACATTCTTATGTGATTTCCGAACATCCGATTCCAGATGTAGTTTGCCCTTTGCTGTTATAATAATCTCCAATCTTCTGGGAAGGCTTTCTAATAGATTTTGGCACATGGATGTGGGGATTTGCTCATTCAGCTACAAGAGCATTAGTCAGGCACTGATGTCAGACAAGAAGGCCTGGGGTGCAATCTAACCCGAAGGTGTTCAGTGGGGTTGAGGTCAGAGCTCTGTGCAGGCTGATTTCTTCCACTCCGAACTCGGCAAACAATGCCTTTATGGACCTTGCTTGGGGCACATGGGCACTGTCATTCAGGAACAGGTTCGGTTCCTTAGTAATTAAGAGAATTGTAATGTTACAGTATAAAATGACATGCTATTCAACTGTGTGCTTCCAAAATTGTGGGTTCCTCATCAGTTTGAGGAAGGCATATGGGTGTGATGATCAGATGTTCACAAACCTTTGGCCATATAGTGTAATATAAATGGACAGCATCTCACATACAAATCCTGTTTTCTACAGTCCATTTTCTTAAGGTTGTTACAATCAGGCAAATCAGTGCAGAAGGGAACTGCAATATAATTTTTGAAAGCCCAAGACCAAGAACAACAAAGGGCCTAAATCAGGACCTTGTGGAACAGCATTTTGTCATTTTTAGCCCCGGAACAATTTCCATTCTGTTCCAGGTCTGCCAAAACTGACCTGAGTTTCATCCCATGCACCAAAATATGGTCAATATTGTGAAATATTGCACTCACGTCCCAACAGTACTAGAGAAACAAACATTCATAATCTGAGACAAGTAGTAGCTCATTATATAATTTGTCATTGGTGGTTTCTTCCATCAGTCATCCCAATTTATATCACTCACTACTGCACACTACTAACCTAAAATACATGGAGGCTTGCAAGACTGAAAGGCTTAAGCCTGACTCCCAACACCTGATCATCTGCACCAACAATCAGTTGTGTTTAGATCTCAATCCTGAAAGTGTCAGGAAGGGCAAACCTGGCCCAGATAAAATCAGGCTACATTTACGGTACGTGCTACATACTTTATGTCTGCTTGGTGGCATTTCTAGCATACCTTATTTAGCTCATGAAATGCTTGGCACTCTGCCAATGAGTGTAAATCATGAAAACAGGAATTAAAAATCGCTGCACGTTACACATCTGTCATTTCCCTCAGCCCAGACCATACCCGCGGTTTCCTCAAGATTCCAATATGATTTTGGAGAAAGAAGCTGGCACAAAGGGTGGGATATTTGTAAATACATCTGTTTAAAAGATATCTCCACGATAATGCTTGATGAAGGCAAACATACATCTCCCCAGGTCCATACATAATGGATGCATCTCTCGTGCTCTCTTTGTTTCTCTCAGATGTGCTCTCTCTAATTACATGAAGACGTGAGCGTAATTTAAAACGCGTTAATAATTTACTGAGGTGTCCGGGAGAGGAGGGGAGAATGTATCATAACACATCAGTGTGTAGATGATGGATGAAAAGCTGCATTTTTCTTGCCCTTTTTATGAAAGGGAGGTGAGCATGGTATCAGAACAGGGAAAAGTCTGTGTTAAATGTGTCGCAGTTCATGAAAACATGTGATAAGGTACGTTTGTGCATATGCCTTTTTTTTGGGTAAAGTACTTCATGTCATTAAAATCACGATGGAAATTATTCTCATTATTGACCTTCATGGTCACCGTGTTGCTAATTGCTAGGATTGCTATAGTCTGCAATCGCACTTTTCACCTTTCTAAAGTAATTACTGCCCAGAATCTACAGTGGGGATGCCTTTTGTTTTCATTCATTCATTCATTCACTTATTATTCACTTATTTATGGTATGTGTTGGCTTTCATGATATTTACTATAATGTCTTTGTGGTCGAGCTGTCAAGCTGTTCCAATTCATCATACACAATTTTACAAAATGCCACCGATTTTACACCATCTCTGCTATTTAATGCTTTGTTTTTAAAACAGTCTCCTGACATTTTATACTCCTACACACTGTCAAATGCAAACATGATGAAAAACAGAAGCACAATGGAAAATTATACCATTTCAAGGGCATTGTATCATATGGCACTCACAGACAATGCTGATCTTTTTTTGCGTTGCCAAAATGTGTCCTCGACATTAATACTACTCTCATTTCACTCGCGTTTGTGTGGGCCGTCTGCGGCCACACAAGGTGCCATGTGAAACGAATAATCGGCTTTCCTTTTCATATTAACATTACACACCATGCTTGTGAAGAATTACTATGCATTTATTTTCATCTGAAGCACCACAGTGCTTTATGTTTTATCTATTTTATCTCTATTATATAAACACACACTCCTGGGCAAAAACAATTGAGGCAAAACTTTGCAAATCATTAAGCTTTTAATGGCCTCAACAGCAAATCATTGGTCAGGAAAATGAGCAAGAATGAAACTAATAGATAAAGTAAATTGGTGTAAATCAGCTT